>MJUU01069938.1:106478-160089 GCA_002080025.1 Modiolus philippinarum | reverse complement strand
ATAAAGATTTGACATATTCAGAAAAATTGCATTTTTGGCCCCTTTGACCCCTTGTAGCTCGGAAACAGTAAGACCTACGCCAAATCCGTTGACATGCTACTGAAAGCTTAGATCAAGAGGAATCCAAAGAAAAAAATCCCATCGAAATCCGACGAAAAATAAAGATTTGACAAATTTAGAAAAATTGCATTTTTGGCCCCTTTGCCCCCTTGTACCTCGGAAACGGTAAGAGCTACGCAAAATCCGTTGACATACTACTGAAAGCTTAGATCAAGAGGAATCCAAACAAAAATCGAAATCCGATGAAAAATAAAAATTCTACATAATCTGTAAATTCGCAATTTTGGCCCGGTTCGGCCCCTCATAGCTGGGAAAGGAAACAAGTTATCAAAAATCTAATAGCTGAGTGCCGTATTAATTTTTCACAAGGAATCCATTGAAAAAAACTGCATCAAAATCGGACTAAAAATAAACAAGAGGCTCTCAAGAGCCTGTATCGCTCACCTGGCCCTTGATAAACATAGACATTTTATGTTAGAAAGCCATTATATATAATTAAACTATAAATCCAATATCCCTAATTAGTTAAAGGGGAGAAGACCTCTGTTAGTTTAACATTGGACCTCATGGGAAACACTAAGTTCCCCGCTGGCTGCCATGTTGGATATCGCGCTGACCTGAAAAACACCTTTTTGCAAGGAACCACTCAATGACTATTGTGGCCAAGTTTAGTTCCAATTGGCTCAGTACATTCAGAGGAGAAGACCTTTGAATGTGTTTTCCCATAGGGTCCAATGTTAAAACTATGTTCCCCACTGGCGGCCATGTTGATTGTAGCGCAATCCCGAAAAACACCTTTTTTGTAAGGGACAACCCAAAAACTATTGTGGCCAAGTTTGGTACCAATTGGCTCAGTAGTTTCAGAGAAGAAGATCTTTGAAAATGTTTTCCCATATGGTCCAATGATAAAACTATGTTTCCCGCTGGTGGCCATCTTGAAAATCATACGGACCTAAAAAACCCCTGTTTTGTAAGGGATCACCGAAGGACTATTGTGGCCAAGTTTGTTTCCAATTGGCTCAGTAGTTTCAGAGAAGAAGATCTTTGAAAGTGTTTTCCCATAGGGTCCAATGTTAAAACTATGTACCCTGCTGATGGCTATGTTGAATGTAGTGCGATCCTGAAAAACACCTTTTTAGTAAGTGATCACCCAAAAACTATTGTGGCCAAGTTTAGTACCAATTGGCTCAGTAGTTTCAGAGAAGAAGATCTTTGAAAATGTTTTCCCATATGGTCCAATGATAAACTATTTTTCCCGCGGGCGGCCATCTTGGAAATCATGCGGACCTAAATAACACCTTTATAGTAAGGGACCACCCAATTATTGTGTCCAAGTTTGGTTACAATTTGTCCAGTAGTTACAGAGGAGAAGATCTTTGAATGTGTTTTCCCATAGGGTCCAATGTTAAAACTATGTTTCCTGCTGGTGGCCATCTTGGAAATCGGGCGGACCTTAAAAACCCCTTTTTTGTAAGGGACCACCCAAGGACTATTGTGGCCAAGTTCGGTTCCAATTGGCCCAGTAGTTTCAGAGAAAAAGAATTTGAAACGTTTTTTTTCTGTAGAATCCAATGTTAAATTTTGGTCCCAGCTGGCAGCCATCTTGGATGACGTACAGACCTGAGCGACACAATTTTTAAAGGGGACAACCCAAGGACTATTGTGGCCAAGTTTGGTTTCAATTGGCCCAGTGGTTTCAGAGGAGAAGATCTTTGAATGAAAGTTTACGGACGGACGATGGACGGACGACGGACGAAAAGTGATCGCAAAAGCTCACCCTGGCATAGCCAGGTGAGCTAAAAATTTATTTTTTTGAGATTTGCCCCTGTTGGGCCCCATTTATCTCGTGAGGGGTACATGCTACGTGAAATCCGTTGGCATACTCCAGATTGGAAATTTCCTCAGGAGCACACTGAAACAAACCCCATCAAAATCCAACAAATAATAAAGATTCAAAAATGTGAAAACACCCAATTTCACCCCTTTTTGGCCCCTTTTTCTAAAACGGGGGGGTGGGGGGGCACCAACTCAAAATTAAAACCTCTGTTTACACGTGTGCCAAGATACATCATACTAAAATTTCATAATGATCCATCCACTAGAAGCAAAGTTATGCTGTCCACAGACGCCGACGCAGACGCGGACGCTGACGACGCCAACACCATACCAATATACGACCGCAAAATTTTTGAGGTCGTATAAAAATGAAATAATAGTGCTAATATAGGGAAAGTGCCCATTTTTAGCCAAAATATTTATATATAGGGTTTTTAGGAAATATAGGGCTGCTTGAAGGCCTGTCTTTTACAACTCTGCCTTGTGATGTAAAATTGTATCCTTTTGAAATGAAGCTTTTGCCACTCACTTGACTCTAACAATAGTACATGTAACGCTCTGTGTATTACTGACCAGAACTCACTTTCACTAGCACCTGACTGTAACAATAGTACATGTAATGCTCTGTGTATTACTGACCTGAACTCACTTTCACTGGCACCTGACCGTAACAATAGTACATGTAACGCTCTGTGTATTACTGACCTGAACTCACTTTCACTGGCACCTGATTGTAACAATAGTACATGTAACGCTCTGTGTATTACTGACCAGAACTCACTTTCACTAACACTGAAGTTATGCTGTCCGCAGACGCCGACGCAGACGCGGACGCTGACGACGCCAACACCATACCAATATACGACCGCAAAAAATTTGCGGTCGTATAAAAATGAAATAATAGTGCTAATATAGGGAAAGTGCCCATTTTTAGCCAAAATATTTATATATAGGGTTTATAGGAAATATAGGGCTGCTTGAAGGCCTGTCTTCTACAACTCTGCCTTGTGATGTAAAATTGTATCCTTTTGAAATGAAGCTTTTGCCACTCACTTAGACTCTAACAATAGTACATGTAACGCTCTGTGTATTACTGACCAGAACTCACTTTCACTAGCATCTGACAGTAACAATAGTACATGTAACGCTCTGTGTATTACTGACCTGAACTCACTTTCACTGGCACCTGACCGTAACAATAGTACATGTAACGCTCTGTGTATTACTGACCAGAACTCACTTTCACTAGCACTGAATAGAAGATTGTTATAGCCAGCTGGGCTAGTGACTTTCAACGCTCACTACCCAAAGGCTGACTATCTAATTTTAGATTTAGGAACAATAAATCAAAGTCCCAAAGGGACTGGTGGATTAGTGTCTACGATGGCAATGATCAGTATCTAATCATTTGATATTTTATGTACACTGTCCATGTATGATATGAATAATTGCCTGTCTGTGTCGTGCATAATTACTCATTTCTTACTACGGGTCTAATTATCGATGATATCAAAACCAGGAAAGGTACAAAACCATGTTTTGCTCTTTAAGAAAACATGCCTTTCTGACAGTATTTACTGGAGGCCATCTTCATTTGATCACACCAGCCAATCAATGGCAATCAAACCATTAGAGACAAATATTCAAAGAATTTTGATTTTATACCAGAAACCAAGGAGGTATATTTAGATATACGTCCTTGCAGAAACCTATTACATACATATATGTATTATGGGTTCCCTGCTGTACACTCAACATAGACTAAACAATGACAGCATACAGTTTGAATTTAATTCTAAAGAAGAGACCTGAATGGAAGGTTTGTGAATGCTGACAAGACCTCAGCAGAAATACCCTGCTCTTTATGGAGATAATAATTCGCCCAAGAAATGCACGAAGACATGAAAACGGTGATCTGTGCCAAGTTCTTTGTGCAACAATGCATCTTAATTCGAGCTATGATATACATTCTCGTGCAACTGAAAAATGACTGTTATGCATTGTAAATACTCAAATGACATTATCTCAAGTTTTGTTTGACCAAACTCTGATCAACGGCAATTGACACGCAACACCCCGGACTGAACATTGTTCGACGAACGGCAATCAACAGATCAACACCCCTGCCTGATCCTATTTCGAATTTAGTCAATTCCAACCCCGACCGTTGCAAAATGTCGTCTGTTTCGGAATACGCACCTTGGTAATAATGTGTATTTACCGATGTACGACTTCTTCAGTATTTTGTTTTGAGTCGGCCATTAATGTATACCGAGCGCGGACCTCGGAGAAGACACCGCAAAATGACAATCTCAACACGTATAATGGAACAGCCAACGTGGAACAGCCGTACTTATCCATTTATTGATTAACTAGAAATGAAAACAAACATTACGTCTTCCGTAGATTGTAAATAATGGACTGTTGTTCTCGATGGCTAATGAATTTGATTTTTTATTTCCAATGCGTTGCAGGGTAGGAAACTCACTACAAATTCTAGCCTGCCCTGAATTCAAAATTTCAATATATTTGCTATATGTCTATGTAAATTTTTGAAAATATTAGCCTGCCCTGTCCAAAATTAGACTGCCTCGGGCAGGCGGGCTGGCTGTTATTTCCAACTCTGTGCGTTGTTCTTTATGATTTACATTTGTATTTCAAAACAGCCACATCGTTTCACTGACGGTTCAGGGAAGTACGTTTACGCCATTCATACAAATCTGTCTTCCATATTCATACATCTACACACAAAATTTTATGAATGGGAAATTCATTCTGTGATTAATTAACGAATTCGGGCACCATTTAAGTGTTGAAAAGTTCGGGCATTCAAATTAATGTTCAATGAAAATAGACTATTGAGTGTCAGAGTTTTTTATGACATCAGAAAGATGTGTACGAGGTTTCCTGAAAAGGATTCTTTTAGCATGGGTATGATCACTAATGTTTGCTTGCGTGAGGATGGTCAACTGGGCGGTAACATAGGATAGATCTATCCTTTGGATAGACACTAATCCAAAAAATTAAGTGTTTCTGATAATTAACGTGACCAACCCTATTTTATACCCCTGACCAAAATTTTTCATGCCATTATCAATAAAATAAATAAGTGACATTAACCCATTCGACAACAAGTCCGGCTACAGCGGGATTCTCACTTCAGACAACAGACGAGTCACGCTCTAGCAGGATTCAATACATGTTTGAATTTCCTGCCTCGTATATCGATTTAGACTAGAGTTGTCTTTCTTTGATAAGTTAAACAGATGTAAATAAAAATGGATGAAAAATGTGGATTTTACACAAATTTAAACTTCGTCAACAAGGAGTATAGAATTTTGATGGAAATGAGAATTTTAGCTAAGAAATCATAACAAAAGAGTATTGTATTGTTGAAATGTTCACTGTGTTGAGGTTTTCTCATTTTCAGAAAATTTCCTTTGGAATTTTTAAAAGGAATACGAATTTTTCCAAAATCGGACGAATTTCGAGAGTGGTTTTCAAATTTGCAAGCAAAAATATATACATGATTGACGAGAAAATAAACATGATAAGTAAAATATGAAGGTTTGTAATTGTTATTCTCTAGCAAAAAAAAAAAAAATTAAGATTCTACTCTCAAAAATGAATTTTTGGTAGCCCGATATTTAAAGTGTAGCACCCGTCAATGTGTTCACATTGTGAGGGAAGCCATCGTCTCAGAGTTACTTACACCTGGGACACTATAGGTGAAAGGGTTAACCTACCAACCTAATTTTTGTGTACAGGTTTTTCAAAGTTGGCTAAACTTGATATATGATGTTATTTGAACAGAAAATTCTCTGGATAAGCAATAAACCATCCAAAATATACCTAAAAACATACTTTGAAGGTTAAGATGAAGAAAAATTTCAAAAATTGCTTCACATCAATACAACAGGTGCCATTTTCAAATTAAAACTGTAATTTTGAATTCAACTTGGAAAATTCATAGGAAAATTTGAAAACTTCATGCAAATTTTCCAGATCATGCTTGTGATGTAGCAGCAAGCAAAAAAAACCTTCTGATAGCTACCTTCCATCCACATTTTTTGTTTGTTTGAATACAGAATATTTGTGTGTTACAGGAAACAGTACAGATTTTTTAGGCCTCAGGCATACCTATTAACCTATTGTAACCTCTTAGTCATGTTTACATGTATCTCAAGAGTGGGAGACTTTACGTTAGTTGGAGAATGGTTGAGTAAGTCTGAGTCTAACATGCAAAAAGTGAGGGTTAACACCCATGCCTCAGGGATATATTGGCTATTAAATGCACACTGAGCCTGAGGTTTAAGGGCACAAACATTAGCTGCGATAGTGGTTACGGTTCACATGCTTGATATTTTTAGATTTTAAACAGATTATCTACCAATGATTTTACTTTTTATGAATATCAAATCATATTGATATTAATTGATAATCTGAGATACAAAATAGAGATGTACGTCAGATGAACTCAACTAATGTGCTAGTGGACTGTATTTTAATGGAGATACTACTTATGTTTTAAATTAGCATTAATTTTATTAGAATTTTATTAAGTACATGTAAGGCATAAAAAAAATAACCTGTGTTTCCGGTAACATGCTCTTCAAAATTAGGGTCGATAGGTAGGCATTTTTTTTTCCCCAAAACTTTTTACATAGACATATAGAGAGTAACAGTGCCTCTTTAAAAATTGCAAAAAAAAACTTTAGGGTAGGCTTTTTTTATCCCCAAAAATCTAGGGCCGGTCGGGTTACCGGAAACACAGATTTTTTTTATTCTGCCTAAATACTCGCCAACGGATGTAAATATTATGTGTACAATAATTACACCTACAGTAAGCTCTGATTCTTTCTCTCTAAACACCGAGAATTTTCCTGGTGGGACACTGCAAAACACCGATATTCACCAAATAAAGGGCTACGCCGAGCGCAGCATGATACGACCGCAGCATGTCGACCACTGAAATTTGAACAAGTGTAAACTAAAATGAATGTGGACACAGTAATTTGCTGGACACAATAAGGACCTTGACACATAAATTAACTGGCTACAAACTAGTGAAAATAAGAATTAGCCCTTTTAATCCCTCATTAATAGGATATTGTAAGAGCTCAGAAATTCTGATGACTACCATCAAGAGAAATCCAAATAAAAAACTCAGGTTGAAATATAATGAAAAATAAAGGGCTACGCCGAGCGCAGCATGATACGACCGCAGCATGTCGAATACTGAAATTCGAACAAGTGTAATTCAAAATGAATGAGGACACAGTAAAGAGCTTGATACAGTAATTAAATGGACCAAATAAAGAGCTTAAATCAGTTGTAATTTTGGCACCTTTGGCCCCTTTAGCTCGGAAACGGTAAAAGCTATGCCAAATTTGTTGACATACTACTGAAAGCTTATATCAAGAAGAATCCAAAGAAAAAAAACTGATAGAAATCCGAAGATTTATAAAGATTTCAAATATTTCGAAAAATTACAATTTTGGCCCCTTTGACTCCTTGTAGCTTGAAAAAGGTAATAGCTATGCAAAATCCACTGACATACTACCAACAGCTTACATCAAGAGGAATCAAAAAAAAAATGCTATTGAAATCCCATGAAAAATAAAGATTTCACATATTTTGAAAATTTGTAATTTTGGTCCCCTTTGACCCCTTGTAGCACGGAAGCAGTAAGAGCTACGAAAAATCTGTTGACATACCACTGAAAGCTTATATCAAGAGGAATTTAAAGAAAAAAATTCCATCAAATCTGATGAAAAATAAAAATTTTAGGTTATCTGTAAATTTACGATTTTGGCCCCCTTTGGCCCCTCATAGCTCGGAAACGGTAAGATCTACACCAAATCCATTGAATACTACTGAAAGCTTACATAAAGAGGAATCCAAAGAAAAAAATCCCATCGAAATCCGATGAAAAATAAAAATTTTATATAATCTGCATGCTTGCAATTTTTGCCTCTTTTGGCCCCTCATAACTCGGAAAGGAAACAAATTATCAAAAATCTGATGGAGAAGCGCCTATTTATTTTTCATAAGGAATCCATTGCAAAAAACGGCATCGAAATCAGACTAAAAATAAAAAAATAAAATTTTTAAAATTTGCCCCTTTTGGACCCCATTTATCTCATGAACGGTACATGCGACGTGAAATCCGTTACATACTACTGATTGGAAATTTCCTCAGGAGCACACTGAAAGAAACCCCATCAAAATCCGATAATTAATAAAAATTCTACAGCTAAATAGGTGAAAACACCAAATTTGGCCCTTTTTGGCCCCTATTTTAAAAACGGGAGGGGCCATAATAACCAAAACCGCTCCAACCCTTCCTTTGGTGCCAAGGAACATTGTGTTAAAATTTCATAAGGATTGATTAACTTGTACTTGAGTTATTGGCCAAAACTTAAAGTGTCTACAGACAACGACGCCGACGACAACGACGACGACAACGACGACGACAGCGCCATACCATTATACGACCACAAAATTTTTTGCGGTCGTATAAAAATACTGGGTGTTGTCTTGGAGGAATCACACAGATTAGCGTGTCGTTTATTGCCCTGAAAACGCAAATCCTCCCAACACCGCAAAATTTATTCACCTGAGTTCCTTTGATCTTTTGCCGGTAACCACAGTCGTTAATTACATGTAGCAAGTCATTGACATTTCATCAATAATGTTTTACTAAAAATTATATTTTTTCAAAAGGTAGTAATTAGAAGCAAAAAGTCAATTTGTTTTTGTAATAACTTGAAAAAATCGGCATGAAAATCCAAACAGATTCTACTGACAAAATGTATATCCATGCCAGGGAATTCACATGTTTTTGAAAATAAATTGCTGCTTGTTATAAATGAAGAAAGGGTCCACAAAGTTTTAAAAATTAAAGGTCACATAGAAAAAGATGCAATTCGTTCATGAAAATTATGTAAATCTATTTTGTCACATATTCTATTTTTAGATATTTACCTAATGGTGATGCTTGATTCACTGAACACTACATTTTCCGAAAATCTTGGAACTTGTACTTATAAAAGGGATGAATAAAACTGAACATTTTTCGTAAGCAGGACATACACTAAATCTTTAAATTAACCCTAGTACTGCCGGCTATATTTAGATTATTCACTACTGCTGCTGCCATGATGATAATTAAGCTCTACATCTCTCTGTGCCAGCTTGTTTTGATAAATTTTATTATTTAACCCCATGTCAATATTTTGTCAATTTAATCAATGATCTGTTGTTTTTTTGTAATAAAATTCATGTATTTATTTTTCAGAATTGAACAGGCTTTTCCATGTTGAAAAAAATATAATTTTATGTTGAGTAATTCTTGAAATATATCAAATAAAAGGAGACAAACAATGTTTTGTTGTTTTATAATTAATTATTATGTTCATTTTTAAAAATTGAATGAAGTTAAAAGCAACATGGGTTTATATCATCTATTTCTTTTATTCCCACGCGATTATGTCGTGAAAATGTTGTTCCAAGTAATATTTTCCCATTTTGGGAAAAAGGGGGGTCAAATTTTGACAGTCCTAGGTTCAATAAATCTGCCACGTACCTGTTCGTCTTATTTGATTTATCCCCAAAATGCAAACCCGTGTTAAAGATAATCAATAAAATCATCAATTGTGTCCTGATTATCCATAATTATAAATTTTCAACGATTTCTTTGTCAACCGGGAGCGCATGTGTTTCTCGATTTTTCTCAGATCCAAGAACCCACGAACTGCACGATTTATTCATTATTTTCTGTGTCATCCTCGCCAAAACTCAAATATTAATGCCCAGAATCGCCATTTGTAACCTATTCCCCTACAAAATCGCAATTTTTACCCTCAAATAGCTCGCATCACACGTCAGCGTCAACAACTCCATCCATCTTCGACTTTGTACACAAAACAATGTGTAATTTCAACATACATTTATATCCGAATGGAGTATTGTAGAGAGCCAATGAAAACAGTTCTGTGAAGGAAATTCCTTCCTCTGACGCGTTGTTTATGTGTTACAAAAATAACCGCACAATTTCATTGGTCAAAAGCGAAAATCCCGACCTAATATAGAAAGTCAATATAGGGACAACCGGCAGTGAAAGAAATACCGGAAGTGCTCAATAAATCGACGACCGGCAGTAAACAAACATTTTCTGGGTCATTGATATAGTGACATCCTGCAGTACTAGGGTTAAGTTGTAAATGCATTTGTTCCTGTAAACTGTTTAAATCCATAGTCTGGACCAGAATGTTTTTTGAGCTAAACAAGTGAAAACCTCATGTCAAGAATTGTTGAAGGATTTACGCAGCACAAATAAATTTACCTTTTAAAACTTTTTGGCATCTGACAGTTATCAAATTATTACTTCTTAAAATGTATTTTCAAGAAAATGATTTGTTATTAACAGCGAGGATGTTGAAATTTCTACAACTGTAACAAATATTGACTTGCAACTTTTCAATCATTTGTCATCTGATCGATTGACAATCGGACAGGTAATTAACATAAATAAGTTTTATTGCCCTCAACAGCAATAAAACTCGCGGCGCGGTATTGAGATTAGAGTTTGGGAGGGATTTTGGAGATTAATCTGAAATTAACCGTGTCACACTGTGTTACATCGAAATCCTTGATAAGAGAGAGAGAATCAGTTCGCGTTGAGCTAACTGTAATTGCGATGGAAGTTTTTAATCACAGAGCACAGTAATTTTTATTCACATGGTTGAGGAGTTTTTAAAAAGTAAATTATACATACATAGAAGTATGGTTACCCTAGAGAGGGTGTAAGAAGAAGAGGTAAGGTAAGGTGAGAAAAAACTACACACAGAAGATGATAAATTACTTCATACCCAGTCTGCTCCTGTTGCTGATAACTTGGATTTTGTTGAAATTTTTTCACCAAGTCTGGATTGCACTATTATTTGCAAACTTTTATAAATAAGAAATTTTGTGAACTTCTCCAAATCTTTCCTATCTTGATTACTGAGCTTTGTTCCAGACATCTTGTAAACTTGTTAACTTTTGCCAGGTAAATCAAGCAAGTACTAAAATGTAAGAGCTTCCATGACTGTGGTAGTCAGGACAGAACGTCTCCCTCCCTTGTTTGTTCAATGTGTGTGACAGTGAACAATCATTGTGTCTGACAGCTAAATTATATTGCCTGTTTTTAAATCTGCTTATATTACGAGTCAACAGTCGACATATCTAGAAAATATCAACTTTTTTCCTTTCTTATCTATTTTTTAAACTGCCATGTTTACACGTTGAAAATCAAAGGTGAAGGCAAACTTTTAGTCCAAGGTACGGAAATGTTTGCATTGGGAGGTAAATTGCCAGGGTGTTGCAAACATCTATGTGATTCCGAAAGCAAAATAGAAGCAGATGATATGGGATCAGGGAACAACTTGTTTCAAATTTCAGTACCTCGTTTATCAAAGGGACTGCTATTTTTGCCTTTTTTTGGTGCTATTTTTTGTATAGTGTGGTCAATTATTTTCGACTTTGAATCGTCGACATCTACACATTGCAGGGTAACTCAGTTGAAATTTAACTTTATATAGTAGGTTTACTGGGGTCTCACTGTATCGCGGTACTTACAGTTTGGGGGTTCAAGAAGAAAGGAGAGTTTGTTCTTTCATTTGATTGTATTCTAAATATTTATTACAGGATAAAGTGAAGAATATGAACACAATACTAGTACTACCAGTATTGTACAATACTGGTAGAAAATTTTATACCAGTATTGTATGCAACAATATTGGAATTACTAGTATTGTCGTGAATGTGACTATAATAATTTATACCTGTCCTATTTACTGGTTGTGTACAACTGTATTTAGGGATGCTACAATGGGAGTCTTCGTAGTAGCTCACTAGACTTGTCCACAGGCCCGCTGGACTGCAAGCACATCTGTCTTGTTCGCTGTCATATATTTAACTCCGCCAGTTCAAAGGTTACTTATTCGGAACTATATTTAGGGTTTAACTAATTACCAAACTTCGATGTGCACCACAGTATTGTATTGTTTACAATACTAGTTGTTCAAGTATTCCAAAAAATAAAATACTAGTTGTACCAGTATTGTGTTGCTCACAATACTAGTTGTACCAGTATTGTGTTGTTTACAATACTAGGATTACCATTATTGTATGTTTTACAATACTGATAATACCAGTATTGTAAGTTTTTATTACATATTCTTCATAAGCAATGAAGGGATATGGAGTAAATGCACATGAGACAAAATCTCTATAAATACATGGTAAAAAGCAATGGAACAATGCTTGTATCTTGAAGTCACCATGTCTTCATGCATCTTTTTAACTGAAAAATCTATATCTAAGGTATATTTATGCATCGGAATTTGATGTCTAAAATTACAAGGACAGCCATTTCATGTCAGTGGAAGAGTACCATTGTATCGCGGCAATAAATTCCATCAATATGAGGGGCGCATTTCGGGACCAAAGTAAATTCTTTCCAGGATAAATTAAATTACTGTATCTTATGATACTTTGGTATGAGATAAAATTCAGACAAAGTTTTTCATAACATTGATTTAATTTAAATATCTTTATTTGAGCTTGAAATTCTCAATATTCAAAATGTTGGCACAAAAACCATAATTTTAATGCATTTTGTACATTTCATTTATTTAATTATTTCAAGGTTATTAATATTCAAATACATTTTTGAATTATCAGACGGGTTTGCTGTCAGAATACTTGTTTAACTTTCTCACTAGCACTTCCTACTTACTGGCAGAATCAAAAACCATAATTATCAACGAAAATGTTTAGGTGCGACATATTTCTATTTTAGGCCTTAATTCAAGGAATCCCAATTGTTGTCTCTATTACTTTTAATATTCGGCAGATCACGAAGCCATGTTAACATATATGACCTACAAACATCAGACAACATGTCCACATGTACAACTTGCAGGTTTTTGAGATAAACAAAAAAAACTTTTTAAATTATTTTTTTTCAGGAGAGGGGTTGATCATGAATTACCCACAGTTATCAAACGATGGTCAATTATTAATAATTGTTTACTCCATTTTACATTTGACAGAATTGTTGAGTGTAAGCTACCCGGAATACAACATTGCATTGTTGTTTAATTTTCTTTAAATTACCGACCGATAGGTGACGTTTTGATTACGTCATAGAGTAAAATAAAGCATACCGCGATTCAATGGAACCCGCGATACAATGAGAATAAGGTATTCTACTAATATTGTGGGTTCCATATATCATGGTATTCTCGTTCATTTCACATGCACTCGGGTACACTTTCCTCAATCTACGGCCTCATGGCACGAATCTTCTCTGTTGTGCTGCTTCTCATCGGTAGGTATTTTCACCGCCGACCACTGACCACCGCCGACCACTTAAAAATCATAAATTTACCAAAGCAAGCATTAAAATTTCAACATATGCTTATTTATACTATTTATATATACTTTTATGCTCTTATTTATATGTAAACTTTTAAAATAATGCTACAGAGAGGTAGTCCTAAATTCACACATAAAGACGCTGACAGCGTAAAATTTTATTAACAGATCGATTAAAGTTTCACAATTACTTTTTAGCTCGCCGGGACGAATGTCCGGAGAGCTATTGTCATACCCCTGGCGTCGTCGTCGGCGTCAGCAAAACTTTAACCTGGCTTGTGGAATTGAGACTTGAAGAGCTAGAATGTTGATATTTGGTATATGGCTTCCTTGTAATGAGAGCTTTCTTCTGGTACCATATTTGTAGACATTTTGACCTTGACCTTGCCCTGAGGGGAACTTTTGAAAAACTTTAACCTTGCCTCTAGCAGGTAGGCTTTTAGTGGAAGGGTTTTCATATTTGGTATGTAACTTCCTTATGATGAGAGCTTTCTAGTGGTACCATATTTGTAGACATTTTGACCTTGACCTTGCCCTGAGGGGAATTTTTGAAAAACGTTAACCTTGCCTCTAGAAGGTAGACTTTTAGTGGTAGGGTGTTCCTATTTGGTATGTGACTTCCTTATGATGAGAGCTTTCTAGTGGTACAATATTTGTAGACATTTTGTCCTTGACCTTGCCCAGAGGGGGATTTTTGAAAAACTTTAACCTTGCCTCTAGAAGGTAGGCTTTTAGTGGTAGGGTGTTTTTATTTGGTATGTAACTTCCTTATGATGAGTGCTTTCTGTTGGTTACATAATTAAAGACATTTTGACCTTTACCTTGCCCTGAGGGCAATTTTTGAAAAACTTTAATTTTGCTTCTAGAATTAAGTTATTTAATGGTAGGGTGTTCCTATTTGGTATGTAACTTCCTTATGATGAGAGCTTTATGATGGTACCATATTTGTAGACATTTTGTCCTTGACCTTGCCCTGAGGGCAATTTTTTTTAAAAACTTAAATCTTGCTTCTAGAATTAAGTTGTTTAGTGGTAGGGTGTTTATATTTGGTATGGGACTTTCTTGTGAAAAGAATTTTCTGATGGGAGCTTTCAAATTTATTGTGCATCGAGGTCACACTAATCCCCGGCGAGCTATGTTGTCTTCTGACAACTCTTGTTAAGATGTCAATATATATTGTTTTATTTTATATTATCTTTTTGTTGTGTGTGTAGTAAACACAATCAGGGCAGAAATACACAAAAAAAAAAAAAAACAACTGGGTAAGAACAGCCAGAAAATCACAGAAACTCAAGGAAGAAAATGCATACTTTAACGTTACATCTAAACAAATGCAAATGTGGATTTTTTTTTTAAAATCATGCTAAGGACTGTACTAAATCATGATTTAAGTAGGAAAACGGACAAAAACATGAAAAAGCAAGAATAATAGAAAATGTAATATATTAAGGTAGTTGGCAGTGTTCGTTATGAAAGTGTGTCGGCTGCGATATAGAATACATGCACTTTGCATTTTGACAAATACAAATTTCCATTTTATTTTATTTATGCTTAAATAACCAATTGAGATCCTTATTTAAGCCAGAACCTTGTACAGAAACCCAATAAAACAATAGAAAATCAATATTAGGGTGTTCGGCGGTGAAAATACCCACCCCCTTCTCATATGTGCGTATATCTTGTTGTATTTCCACCGTAATCCCTTTGGATTGGAGGCCAGAGATGTTTTTTGATATTGCCTGCCTCCATATCCCTTATCAACCATGTATAATTCTATTCAGGAAATTTTTATCAAATACCCCCACCTCATTCCGGGTAAAATAACGTTTGGATTTGGAAACATACAATGTCAGTGATTGTGGAATCAAAGGAGGACATATTTTCCTTCAAGAATCCGTAAAAATATTGAATTGGACTTGCCTGGCATGGAAGTTACAGCTCCTTCTTTCTGATTTTCACTTTGAGATGCCTTCGTTTACCCCATTTTGTTGTTCAGAAGTTCGATCACGTGATCGATATTTTTAAACAGGCATGCGCTATAGTTTTTTTCGTGGTAAATTTTTCCCTTCCATGTAATGTACAAAGAGCCAAAAAATTTAACACAAAAAATTCTAAAGCTTGTTCAGTTGATCACATGATCAAACCAAGATGGTGTAAACGAAGGCATCTCAAAGCGACAGTCGGAAAGAAGGAGCTGTAACTTCCATGGCAGGCAAGTCCAATTCAATATTTTTACGGATTCTTGAAGGAAAATATGTCCTCCTTTGATTCCACAATAGCTGACATTGTATGTTTCCAACTCCAAACGTTATTTTACCCGGAACGAGGTGGGGGTATTTGATAAAAATTTCCCGAATAGAATTATACATGGTTGATAAGGGATTCAGAGGCAGGCAATATGAAAAAACATCTCTGGCTTCGAATTCCAAAAGGGATTATTTCCACCACGGTACTTGAGTGCGCTATCAATGTTTTAGATTAAGGTTGAGGATCATATGCAGCCGTGTTAAATCTGTCAGTGTTGTCTATGTAGGCTGCGACAATTTCTAGTTTACTCATTAGATCTGTTACTTTTTCTCCGTCCATCTGGCTCATCCTTGTTGTTGAGTTGATGACTCTAAGACCAATTCAATTCAAAATTTTATTTAAAGTCGATGTGATGTGAACAATATAAAACACGAGCTGTAGTAAAAGCTTTTAGCATCGACTATTAATAACAATAACAAGACAACATAAAAGCATGCACATATACATTAAGACACATACAACCATTAAACACAATAATATCAGTAAAATATGTATAGGCATTAAGCACACAACTGACATTAAAAGCATGCACACATTTAAACATAAAGAAACGTTAAGCATCAAATAAAATATATGCAAGCTTTAAGCACACAATTGAATGTTTTTAATCATTTACCTATTATAAAACCAGTCACAGGACATGTAACAGGGGATTTATTCTGGCAGTGTATTCCTTCCTTGTGGATAAAATACACTAGGGTAGAATATCCACAACATCTAATTGACCAATCACAATGGAGTACTGACGATGACAGAATAAACAACAAGGTAGAAACACAATAGGTTGTTTATTTACCCATACTGGAAAGAAAGTATGCTTACAGACATTTCTGAAAAAAATTAAAAATTCTTGAAAGGAAGTTTCAGAAAAACTTGAAATTCTTTTCCGAAAAATTTAATCTTTAAATTTGAACTAACTAGCAGACTAGGTTCGTTTCGCTAGCTAGAAGTTAAGGGTCAAACACTCCTTGACCCATCTTCCAAATTATGTATTGTCTTATTCTTTTCTCGTTCCTAGCTGGCATTTTTGTAAATAAATATTCTGTCCTGAATAACAGTAAAAAATAAATATTCTGGCCTACACTCCTCTAAAAGAATAAATAATCTAGTTTTAGGATTCCACATACAATAATATGGTAAAAGTAGAATAAATAAGTTTGTCCTTCAGCGTTTGAACTGATAAATAAATTTTCTGCTCCGCAAATTTTCAGAAGTAAATATTCTGGCTTGACGAAATTTGCCAGCCACCTCTCAGAATCAAATTATCAGTCCCTAATGGAACGGAGAATTAAGGGATGGACTATTGATTTTCTGAGGGGGGACTGCAATTTTCACCCAAGTAAAGATTTTTTCCCCTTATACACAATGCAATGAAAATGCGCTGGGCAAAATCTTTATTTTTCTAATCATCAGGTTGAGGACAAGATTATTATTTTTTACTGGAATGCCGGTCCGAGCACATCCCCTTCTGACAGTCAAATAGTCTGTGCCAAAATGCACCTTATTTCATGTACAGTACACACTGGGTGATTCAGTTACAAAAAACTCTTATCTGACCAAAGTGGAAACATCAAGAAATAATTAGAGTCCCTCTGGATCAAAATGTGTTGCAAAAGCCTTTTCAGGAAAAGAACCAGGATTCCAGTCAATAATTTGCCATTACATCCAACAAAACAAGACTGCAACAATCCAGATCCCCTTGATCTGCTTGTGAATTGCAAGATGCATTTCAGGGCTTTAGCGCTTTGATTTTTCTCTTTATTCTTAAAAAAAAATTTTTTTTTAATAAATAATATATTATTCTTTTAATTTGTATTTTATTTCTTTTGGTATATTCAGACTTCTTTTAGTGTAACTCAGAGTTGATGTCTTACTTTAATTCAAGCCATACATACAGAATACCTCAAGTTTACTTTCACTAGACATTTATTTGTTTCCATGCAGTTTTAAAACAACATTTTATTACTTCCAACATTTGCTGCATATCATTAGAAGTTTTTTTATCAATTATTATTAGTAACAGAGCATTTAGCATTGTGTAGTTAATATTCATGTGAAATAGTCAAGGATTTATATGATAATATCAAGGACTAATAATGAGAAGGATACATACACAACCCATTTAGCATTATAAAGTCTATGGTGGGATGTTTGATATGCATTCATTTTGCAGCTAACTACTGAAAAAGTTGTACATGGTTTTTTATAAAATGATTTTTAGCTCACCTGACCCGAAGGGTCAGAGTGAGCTATTGCCATCACTTGGCGTCCGTCGTCCGTCGTCCGTCCGTCCTTTAAACTTTTCACATATTCATCTTCTCCTCTGAAATCACTGAAGCAAATTCAACCAAACTTTACAGGAATGATGTATGGAAGGCCCTCTACAAAGATTGCTCATTTCGTTCCGATCCGATAAAAAACATGGCCGCCAGCAGGGAACATAGTTTAACATTGGCCCTATGGGAAATTCACATTTTTGTCTTCTCCTCTGAAACCACTGAAGCAAATTCAACCAAACTTTACAGGAATGATGTATGGAAGGTCCTTTACAAAGATTGCTTATTTCGTTCTGATCCGATAAGAATCATGGCCGCCAGCGCGGAACTTAGGTTTAACATTGGACCCTATGGGAAAAATTCACATTTTCTTCTTCTCCTCTGAAACCACTGAAGCAAATGCAACCAAACTTTACAGGAATGATGTACTAAAGGTCCTTAACAAAGATTGCTCATTTAGTTCTGATCCGATAAAAAACATGGCCGTCAGCACGGAACATAGTTTAATATTGGCCCTGTGGGAAATTAACTTTTTCATCTGCTCCTCTGAAACCACTGAAGCAAATTCAACCAAACTTTACAGGAATGATGTATGGAAGGTTCTTTACAATGATTGGTCATTTGTTTCCCATCCGATAAAAAACATGGCCACCAGCGTGGAACTTAGGTTTAACATTGGACCCTACGGGAAAATTCACATTTTCTTCTTCTGCTCTGAAACCGCTGAAGCAAATCAACCAAACTTTACAAGAATGATGAGCTGAAGGTCCTTAACAAAGATTGCTCATTTTGTTCCGATCCAATAAAAAAACATGGTTGCCAGCACAGAACATAGTTTATTTTGGCCCTATCCTATGGGAAATTCACATAAAAAACATTGCCACCATGCAGAACATAGAAACCCTGCTTCAACATTTTGTCAGGTGAGCGATACAGGCTCAGTGTCTTAGCCCTAGTTTCCTGAAAGCTGAAACATTTTTACGATGTAAGAGTAAGTTTTGTTTCATTATAGCAAGTACTTTCTTCAATACATATGATTGAAATTTGTAACCAAGACATTTTCATTGACTTTTTTGTTACTTCTGGTTTACATTGGTAAAAAATACACCATAATTTGCACCTAAAGGCTTTAACAGTAGTATACAGAATTTCACAAAATTGGTATTTTCGTAAAGTGTGACATTTACTGCACAGCTGCCAGAAAATTTTGTGACCATCATTATTATATTTACATTGTATGTTGTTTTCAAGCTTTAAAGATGGTGTCCTAAAATTGACAAAATCTCACATCTCGCGATATATTTCCAATTTATCACAAGATGCTTATCCTTCTCATTATAAGTCTTTGACAATATTAATACTGTTTTTATGAAAAAAATAACATTTTTGCCACACTGGTATACAACATGTACAGTACAAGTACATTGTTTTCCAAAGTTTTGCCCACACACATAAAATAAGTCTTATAAACTGAACATTACATTTGTTAGGACACCATTTTCATGTTTTCTATCATGTTAGCGTATCATTTTGTTTTTTATTTAGTTTCGAAGCAAGGTAAATACATTTTTAGCTCACCTGGCCAAAGGCCATCACTTGGCATCGGTCGTCTGTCGTCGTCCGTAAACTTTTCACATTTTTGCTATCTCCTCTGAAACCACTGGACCAATTTGAACCAAACTTTACAGGAATGATGTATGGAAGGTCCTTTACTTAGTTTGCCGAAATTTTTCCGATCCTCCAAAAAACATGCCTGCTAGCGCTGAACTTAGATTTAACATTGGACCCTATGGTAAAAGCATATATTTGCTATCTCCTCTGAAGCTACTTAAGCAAATTGAACCAAACTTTACAGGAATGATGTATGGAAGGTCCTTTACTTAGTTTGCCGAAATTTTTTCGATCCTTGAAAAAACATGGCCGCCAGCGCGGAACATAGTTTAACATGGGACCCTATGGGAAAAGCAAATATTTGCTATCTCCTCTGAAGTAACTAAAGCAAATGGAAATAAACTTTACAGGAATGATAAATGGAAGGTGCTTTACTTATTTTGCCGAAATTTTTTTGATCGTGAAAAAAAAATGGCCGCCAGCGCAGAACATAGTTTAACATGGGACCCTATGGGAAAAGCAAATATTTGCTATCTCCTCTGAAGTTACTGAAGCAAATGGAACCAATCTTTATAGGAATGATGTATGGAAGGTCTTTTGCTTAGTTTGCCAAAATTTTTTGATCCGTGAAAAAACATGGCCGCAAGCGCAGAACATAGTTTAACATGGGACCCTCTTGGAAAAGCATATATTTGCTATCTCCTCAGAAGCTATTGAAGCATATTGAACCAAACTTTACAAGAATGATGTATGGAAGGTCCTTTACTTATTTTGCCGAAATTTTTTTCGATCCTTGAAAAACATGGCCGAGTTTAACATGTGACCCTATGGGAAAAGCATATGTATTTGCTATCTCCTCTGACGCTACTGAAGCAAATTCAACCAATCTTTACAGTAAGGATGTATGAAAGGTCCTTGGATCTGACAAAAAAGATGGCCTCCAGTGCAGAACATAGTTTAACATTGGAGCCAGGAATGAGATAACCATCCTTATAGTTATCATCTCTGAAATGTATGGAAGGTCCTTTGCAAAAATTATTCATTTCAATTAGATCAGAGAAAAAAAACATGAGTGCTAATGAAGAACATAGCTAAACCTTTGACCCAATTGGTAAGAAAACATCTTTTTTAGTCATCTTTGGCATAGAAGCATTTTGCCAGGTGAGCGATACAGGCTCAGTCTCTGAGCCTCTAGTTCTCTAACCTTCCCTATTTTCTAAATTTTCTTGCTTGGATTTTTTGTATGCAGCAATGATTGCCTTACTCCTTCTTCTAAGATTCTTGAAATGTTTGTTAGAAAAAATGTAATATTACCTGTAATGGGGTCATACTAAAAAGCACCCAAGAGCGCCCGGGGAAAGTAAAAAGCGCCCAGAGGTAATTTTTCAAATTTATAAAAAGAATATACCAAATGAAATGACAAAATATATGATGTAGATATACTGGAAAATGTAGCATCTGTAAACTTTACTAGAAATTCCTGGAAAATCGTGGATTACGTTCTCTAAATTTTTTGCCAGCTGAATGATTACAACTCGAGACTGATTCAACAATAAGGTAGCTACAAAACAAACTTGCAACTATCTAAAGTTATTTTAAAACAGTGCTATGCTTGCCATTAAACATTTTAAGAACACTAGCTAGGCACGATGAAAAAGATACCAAGTTCTATCACTCACTGTACGGCGATATTTTACCATCTAGATCAACCATTATGAAATTCAGAATACTTAGACTCCTGTGGAAACAAGTTATTCATATTTGATTTTGTACTTGAACAAACTAACAATTATAAAAATATAAAAGACTGATTAAAGATCAAAGAGCATAAAACGTGCGTCAGTATTCTTTTTTACTATCCTAATGACTGGAGAACGCGGACCTCGACAAAAGACACCATTGAAAATTAAAATAACGAGATACCTGGTATTGAAATAACTTTCTCAAATTTGCCAACTGTGATAATGCATATAGTGATGGTATATTTTTTATTCCCCTATCAAGCAATTTTACATGTAAAATCATGACTTTACTTGTGCTACGACAGATTAGCATGCATTTAATTTGCAGTTTTTGTGCAAGTCAGGAACACACACATGCAATTTTATGTGCAAGAAATGAAAAAAAAATAACCATTAAAACGAAAGAATCACAGGAAACTTCTATAGTGACAGAAAGCTACAATCAAAACCCATAATTATTAGCTTACCTCACGAAGTGAGGGGGCTAATGTGATACCCCCGGCGTCCGCGTCGGCGTCCGCGTCCGGTTAGGAAGAATGGTTAAGGTCCATTCCTGCTTACTGACATGCCCCACATCAACCATATTGGTATGCCTGATGCATTTTGGGATGACCACTGGAATGCATGCTTAGGATGCTGTCTCTGACCTACATTTTATGCATGAGCGACTTGGTTAGGTAGAATGGTTAAAGTCCATTCCCACTTACTGACATGGCCCACATCAACCATACTGTTATGTATGATGCATTTTGGGATGACAACAACATTGCATGCTTCGGTTGCTGTCTCTGACCTACAATTTACGCATCAGCGACTTTGTTAGGTAGAATGATTGAAGTATATTCCTGCTTACTGACATGGCCCACATCAACCATATTGGTATATGTGATGCATTTTGGGATGACAACAACAATGCATGCTTCAGATGCTGTCTCTGACATACATTTACGCATGAGTGACTTGGTTAGATAGAATGGTTTATGTCTATTCCCACTAACTGACATGGCCCACATCAACCATATTGGTATATGTGATGCATTTTGGGATGACAACAACAATGCATGCTTCGGATGCTGTCTCTGACCTACATTTTTTGCATGAGCGACTTGGTTAGGTAGAATGGTTTAAGTCTATTCCTGCTTACTGACATGGCCCACATGTACAATGTTGGTATATGTGATGCATTTTGGGATGACAACAACAATGCATGCTTCAGATGCTGTCTCTGACCTACATTTTACGCATGACTGAATCTGTTATAAATAATGATCATAGTCCATTCCTGTTTACTGACATGTGCAACATGTGACAATGCTGCGCAACGAGGTGAGCTTAGCAGGCTGTGGCTGCTTTCTATGTTTAACAGATTTATTTACCTCGGGCGCTTTTTACCTTCCCGTGCGCCCTTGGGCACTTTATAGTATGACCGCTGTAATGACATCAGAATATATTACCTGTAATTACATCAGAATATATGACCTGTAATGACATCAGAATATACAATATCATATTAAATATAACACATAGCACACCTATTCCATTCATCCCCTTTAGAGCCAAATTTTATTTTAAAGTCAATGAAAATATTTGAATAAATCAACTGTTGACAGCAAATGAGTATATCAAGAGATCCACTGAATCCAGATCTGATGATTTTATGTGTTGTAATCAACGAAGTATGTGTAAGGTCATCACCCATTCTTAACTATCAGTTACTGACAAGTTACATTTTTTGTATTCATAAAAAACGTGAAGAGTGCAAAGTTGAATTTCAGTATGTGTACAATATGAGAAATAACATTATATATAGATACCCTGAAGCAATGGTGAGGGTATATTAATTTCACCCTGTATGTAGAAATTTTTCTTCTTGAGGACCTTGTTCACAAAATCTTTTGTTTCCTCCTGTAGTCCAATTCAGTGTAGATAATAACATTATATTTCATTGATGATGTCAGTACTTTCCACTTCCAGTTCAAGCTTATGAATGTACAATATTTGTTGTATTCCTCAAACACACAGTCTCTCCTGTCACCATAGTCACCATATCTTTCCTGTAGCATCCTAAGTATCACTTCTATTCCAACTGCATGTCAATTGGTCACTAAAGTAAAACTTATCACTCCAGAGATTTCAGACAAAACAAAATGAGTTAGCAAGCATCAGTTTTATTTTTAACCAGGTTTTCCGTTGGAAAAATCCGGTTATTAAAATGGTGAAAATGGCAGGGCGGGTGGTGGGCGGGCGGCGGGCGGGCGGCTGCCAAATGGGTACATCATTTGTCGGGAGCAAATCTTCTACAGTATTTGAGACAGGAAGTTTTTATTTTGCAGATCAATTGTACATATATCAAAGGTGTGCATGGTACTTTGATTTCAATTTTTGATGATTTATGTCAAAAATATCAGTTGTTGAACTTAATCATTTTTATGTCAAATTTTATTAATAGAGTACCCCCTTTGTCCGGAGCAAATTTCCTACAGTATTTGAGACAGGAAGTTTTTATTTTGCAGATCAATTGTTATTAAAGATGTGTATTGATAATTTATGTCAAAAATATCAGTTGTTGAACTTGGTCATTTTATGTCAAATTTTATAAATAGTGTACCCTATTTGTCTGGAGCAAATCTCCTACAGTATTTGAGACAGGAATTTTTTATTTTGCAGATCAATTGTACATATATTTAAGGTGTGCACAATACTTTGATTTTGATTTTTGATAATATATGGCAAAAATATCAGTTGTTGAACTTAGTCATTTTTATGTCAAATTTTCAACAATAGGGTACCCCTTTTGTCCGGAACAAATCTCCTACAGTATTTGAGACAGGAAGTTTTCATTTTGGAAATCAATTGAACATATATCAAAGGTGTGCATGGTACTTTGATTTTGATTTTTGGTAATTTATGTCAAAAATATCAGTTGTTGAACTAGTCATTTTTATGTCAAATTTTTTAAATAGGGTACCATCTTTGTCTGGAACAAATCTCCTAGTATTTGAGATGGGAAGTTTTTATTTTGCAGATCAATTGTACATATTTTAAAGGTGTGCATGGTACTTTGATTTTGATTTTTGATAGTTTGTGTCAAAAATATCAGTTGTTGAACTTAGTCATTTTTATGTCAAATTTTATAAATATGTTGATTTTTGACAATTTGTGTCAAAAATATCAGTTGTTGAATTCAGTCTTTCTTATGTCAAATTTTTAACAATAGGGTACCCCGTTTGTCCTGAGCAAATCTCCTACAGTACTTGAGACAGGAAATTTTATAATGCAGATCATTTGAACCTGTATCAGAGGTGTGCACAGTACTTTTATTTTCCTTTTTGATTAAAATCCAAGTTGCTGAACTTTCAGAAATAGGCTACTTTGGTGGAAGGTTTAACATTTAAAATAAATGAAAATTATGAGTACATTTCAGATATTCAGGGTCAACCCATGTGTAAGATAAACTGTCCATGTAAAAGAAAACCCGGTTTGCTGTCACATTGACAGCTTTCCTCTTGTTGGTTAGTTTAAATGCTAAATAATGATGTTTTCAATTCATATTATTACGTTCATTCTGCTTCATATGGAAATCCCTGTATTTGATTGGTTACAAGTACCTCCGATCATTTCAGTAACTGTGTTGTCAGTAAAACTACAGCAGCATTTGACTCCTTGACAATGACAAAAGTAAAGACAGCGGAGTAATCCAAACTAGGAAATTAATTTCATTATGTTATGATTGTTATCTAGCCTGAAGACTTTCATTCCATTAGTGGAATGTAATTATAAGTATTGAATGCAATATTTTGTAGATTTATTGTTGTGTAAAAGGGTGGACCTTAGCACATTTTTCACATGAAGCGCTAGAGTGCTTTATTTAAAATGTGCTATGGTCCACCCTTTTACACTCCAATAAAACTACAAAATATTGCATTCAATTCTTTGATTATATTAACTTTTTAAAGAATTGAAGAATTTGTATGTGTGTATTTACATGATTTATAAATTCCTTTTGCAATCTACCACTTGATACACATAAAGACAGCTACCCATTTTCTAATTTTTAATGATGAAAACCAAACCAAAATATGACATAAAGCTAGCTGTAAATTAGGTCATGTAGGTAGTAAACATAAGTTTTATTTTGTCAAGTTTACTGCTTATTAGTTCAGTTTTCATCTAATCTAGTTTTGAAAAATCTGGGCACATATCAATTGAAACCAGAAAGTTACATTTTGTTAGAAAAATATAACATTTTTCACAAAAACTTTGATTGTCATAATTCTTTAATGTGATGTTTCAGATGATTTTGAATTGTAATTTATCATTAGTTCTTGCTTTCACAGACCCTATTTCAATCATTCTTCTATCTTTTGTTTTAGGTTCCAAATTATCTCCCTTCCATTAGCTCAGCCATCGGAGGATACACACCACAAAGATATGTATGGAGGATATGTATAGCACTACACTGTACTCCACGCTATGCCGTGACAGTGGGCTATTATTCATTTCATACTCAGTTTCATGTCGGACAGAGAAATAATGTATATAAATTTTTAGCAGGACTTTGTGCAGTATTGAACAGTATAGAAATATTTGCTTTAGTAACTTTGACATACATATCTTCAATAGAAAATTTTAGTAAGTAAACATACTGTTAAATTAGTTATCACATTATCAGTGTATCTGCAATTAAACACACAGTTCAAGTTAATAAGTAACAACACAAAATAAAAAGAACTGAATTATATAAGTAGTGAAAATATAAACTACATCAGAAATATACTAGATAAGGAACTGAGTTGGTAGAGGATTTGTTGGGCCTAAAAGTCAACAAAGCAGCTTCTACCATAACTCCTAACACCACAACATAAAGAAGTTGCTGTAATTGATGGAAACATACTATACATCTGTTTTCCACATTTGTTGCCTTTTGAAAAATTTTACAGTGTTTGTCAAGAAATCTAATCACTGCTTACAATACAAGAGTGGAAATGTCCAAACCAAAATTAATGGCACTTTAATACACGAACTGAGCAGGGAAAGGAATTAATATAAGCTACAGAGCTTGTTTTCAGATCCTATTAATTCTTTATTATCCTTTTAATTCATGGTTATTAATTGAATTGTGTAAATTGATATTGAATGTTATGTTAATTTGATTAATAAAATATTTTTACATTAAACCAATGTCATAGTTTGGACATAACCAAATTAAATAAGCGTAGAAATTCATTGAGGTACAACCCCCACAAAAACTATCTAAGAATCAATTTGAAGATTGAGGAAAATCACAAGAAAACAGAAATATTTGAGATATCTTGGAAAAATTAACAAACAGAACACAACAGTTACAGTTTAATGGCATAAAGCTGAAATTCTGACACATGTTACAACAAGGTACACATTTTATGAATTGTTAAATACATTTAAAAAGTTTGAAGATATGAACATTTGAACTCAAAATATAATGTCATTCACAAACATCTCATTACTAAGGGCATTTCTCATCCTTGATTTAACAGAAAAACTGCTAAAAAAGCCAGAAACTGCAAAAATCAAGAAAAAACTAGGATGTAACTAACATTTGTTACGTAATATTGACAGGATATTGTGCACGTGTCTGTTATATTAGCTTTGGGATCCAATGACCTGAGAGTTTTACATGCATACTGGCCTCTCACTGATACTGCTGATGTCTACTGAAATGCATGAGAGTGACAACATTTGGTATTGCTGCCTGTTTTAATCTTGTCACAAAGATATAGTCAGAGGATGGCGAAGTAATTTGACATCATAATTGAATTACAATTAACTCTATCACTGAGAACAACCAACTCTATCACTGAGAATTTCTCATAATTATTTAGCCCAGTTGTTTTCATCATGAATATTAACAATATATATGTTTCTGAATTATATTTCAGGTGCACATGAAAATTCATTTATTACATTCATGGTGACATCAGAGACATACATGTTACTGACTTGTATAGTGTTTAAATGGGGTCACACAAGTAATGGTAGACAGATGACATCTAAGGTAGGTAACTAGGTCACACAAGTTGTGGTAGACAGATGGTAGATAACTAGGTCACACAAGTAATAGTAGACAGATGACATCTAAGGTAGGCAACTGGGTCACTCAGGTAATGGTAGACAGATGACATCAAATGCAGGTAACTAGGTCACACAAGTAATGGTAGACAGATGACATCTAAGGTAGGTAACTATGTCACACAACTAATGGTAGACAGATGACATCTAAGGTAGTTAACTAGGTCACACAAGTAATGGTAGACAGATGACATCTAAGGTAGGTAACTAGGTCACACAGGTAATGGTAGACCGATGACATCAAAGGTAGGTAACTAGATCACACAAGTAATGGTAGACAGATGACATCTAAGGTAGATAACTAGGTCACACAAGTAATGGTAGACAGGTGACTTCTAAGGTAGGTAACTATGTCACACAAGTAATGGTAGACAGATGCCATCTAAGGTAGGTAACTATGTCACACAAGTAATGGTAGACAGATGACATCTAAGGTAGGTAACTTGGTCACACAAGTAATGGTAGACAGATGACATCTAAGGTAGTTAACTAGGTCACACAACTAATGGTAGGCAGATGACTTCTAAAGTAGGTAACTAGGTCACATAGGTAATGGTAGACAGATGACATCTAAGGTAGGTAACTAGGTCACACAGGTAATGGTAGACAGATTACTTCTAAGGAAGGTAACTAGGTCACACAAGTAATGGAAGACAGATGACATCTAAGGCTGGTAACTAGGTCACACAAGTAATGGTAGACAGATGACATCTAAGGTAGGTAACTAGGTCACACAAGTAATGGTAGACAGATGACATCTAAGGTAGGTAACTAGGTCACACAAGTAATGGTAGACAGATGATTTCTAAGTTGTTGTAACAAGGTCACACAGCAATGGTAGACAGATAACAACTAAGGTAGATAACTAGGTCACACAAGTAATGGTAGACAGATGACATCTAAAGTAGGTAACTAGGTCACACAACTAACTGGTAGACAGATTACTTCTAAGGTAGGTAACTAGGTCACACAAGTAATGGTAGACAGGTGACATCTTAGTTAGGTAACTAGGTCACACAAGTAATGGTAGACAGATGACATCTAAGGTAGGTAACTAGGTCACAAAGGTAATGGTAGACAGATGACTTCTTAGGTAGGTAACTAGGTCACACAAGTAATGGAAGACAGATGACATCTAAGGTTGGGTAACTAGGTCACACAAGTAATGATAGACAGATGACATCTAAAGCAGGTAACTAGGTCATACAAATAACTAAATACCGAAGTTACTGTACAAGTTACAAGTAATGGTAGACAGATGATATCTAAGGTAGATAACTAGGTCACACAAGTAATGGTAGACAGATGATTTCTTAGGTAGGTAACTAGGCAACACAAGGAATGGTAGAAAGATGACATCTAAGGTAGATTACAAGGTCACACAGCAATGGTAGACAGATAACAACTAAGGTAGATAACTAGGTCACACAAGTTGTGGTAGACAGATGGTAGATAACTAGATCACACAAGTAATAGTAGACAGATGACATCTAAGGTAGGCAACTAGGTCACTCAAGTAATGGTAGACAGATGACATCTAAGGAAGATAACTAGGTTACACAGATAATGGTAGACAGATGACTTAAGGTAGCTAACTAGGTCACACAGGTAATGGTAGACAGATGACTTCTAATGTAGGTAACTAGGTCACACAAGTAATGGTAGACAGATGACATCTAAGGTAGGTAACTAGGTCACACAAGTAATGGTAGACAGATTACATCTAAGGTAGGTAACTAGGTCACACAGGTAATGGTAGACAGACGACATCTAAGGTAGGTAACTAGGTCGCACAAGTAATGTGAATTTCCGATCTGGAGAATTTTCTAACCTAAGGGCATTTTTTTCCAAATTAAAATTGTGTTTGAGAGTTGCATTTCTCTTTTTATACCCCCACTGGATAGGGATTGGAGTATACTGCATTCATCTTGTCCATCCATTAGTTGTTTGTCAGTTCCTCTGTCCTTCTGTCCGTCCGTTCATCCGAAATACATTTGTATATGTTGCCTTTTCTCAGCTTCTACAAGAGGGATTGATTTCAAAATTGGTATGCAGCCTCTATATCATTTGTTGTAAGGAAATGATTTATTATACCCCCACTTGTGAGTGGGTGGTATATTGGAATATCCTTGTCCGTCCGTCCGTCCGTCTGACTGTCCGAGGTTTATCGCATTTTTCTCAGCTACTGCTGGTCGGATTTATTTCAAATTTGGTATTTGACTTTATATTTAGGGGAAAATGTTGTCTGCCATTTTGATTGCCTTATGATATCATCTTCCTGTTTGGTGGACTTAGCCATTTTCCCCTTTATTGAACATTATGAAAATTTTCGTTGCACTTTCCTCAGCTACTGCTGGGCCGATTCATTTCAAGTTTGGTATTTGACTTTATATATAGATGGAATTTATCATCTCCCATTTTGGTTGCCTTATGATATCAACTTCCTGTTTGGCGGGACTTAGCCATTTTCCCCTTTATTGAACATAGTGAAAATTTTCGTCGCACTTTTCTCAGCTACTGTTGGGCCGATTTATTTCAAATTTGGTATTTGACTTTATATATAGGTGGAATGCGTCATCTCCCATTTTTGTTGCCTTATGATATCAACTTCCTGTTTGGCGGGACTTAGCCATTTTTCCCTTTATTGAACATAGTTAAAATTTTCGTCGCACTTTTCTCAGCTACTGCTAGGCCGATTTATTTCAAATTTGGCATTTTACTTTATATATAGGTGGAATGGGTCGTCTCCCATTTTGGTTGCCTTATGATATCAACTTCCTGTTTGACGGGACTTATCCATTTTTCCCTTTATTGAACATAGTGAAAATTTTCGTCACACTTTTCTCAGCTACTGCTGGGCCGATTTGTTTCAAATTTGGTATTTGACTTTATATATGGGTGGAATGCGTTGTCTCCCCTTGGTTGCCTTATGATATCAACTTCCTGTTTGAAGGGACTTAGCCATTTTTCCCTTTATTGAACATAGTGAAAATTTTCGTTGCACTTTTCTCAGCTACCACTGGGCCGATTTATTTCAAATTTGGTATTTGACTTTATATATAGGGGGGATGCGTCGTCTCCCATTTTGGTTGCCTTATGATATCAACTTCCTGTTCAGGGGGACTTACCGTTTCTTACAGTAGATAATACGCTGATTTTTAACCTGTAAAAGAATTTTGCAGGAGGCTTGCGTATTATCTAGTAGATTAGGGCACGAACCCATTTTTTCAAGGAGGTATTTCAGCTACGTAGGTGCCAGAAACTACCACAAATGTCCAGTATTGGTTCCTCGGGTAAGTAAACATTGCTTAGATGTATGCTAATAAAGATTTTAAACCTAAGAATTTGTGTTTTTTATTGACAAATGCATTTTTCATAGTTTTTGTAGAATTGTGGATTTTTCGTGTTGTTGCATCAATATTTTCGGGATTCAGATGCATTTTTATCAGTTGCCAAAAAATACAATATTGTCGACTGTATGTCCTACCTGTCAAATAAAATATGCCAGCAGAACAAGATCGTTTAAATGAGCAAATATACACGCCCGTTATCTCGCTGATTTTCCGACCGCCATTTTTGTTTGTGTCACCAGGTGATCTGTTTGACAGCTTGTGTCATGGAAGAAAATAGAATTTTCAGCTGTAGGAACGGTTTAACCATTTCAATGTTAAAGTTTACATTTTCACGTAGAATGGAAATTGCATGTGTTGTTTTGTTCCTAAATAAATGTTGACTTTCTATTGATCATATTTTTTAAGAACTGGTTTCCGTCAGCAATTTATGCCATTAAGCTTGTTCTGTAAATTTTGCGGCGGGAACAGTTCAAGGTAAATTTGTTAACCAGTTCGTAATCAGCTGTTTCATTCATTCAGTAAAGTATAGCCTAGAGACAATGATGACGATTGACAACAAGATTTATGACCTATTAAGTGTGCCCTGTTAATTATTTAACCCCCAAATAAACAAATACTGACAAGATTATTGTTTTCTTTCACGACCGTTATGCCGTTTTTCTGAAATGTTCGATCTTCAAATAAGACTGTATTTTTAATACTTTGACACCAATATGTTCAGATTTTTTCGTCATGCACGCTACCAACTATTTTCTCGATCTTCCCTGCGTATAATATAATAGAACAAGCTTTTTTCCCTAGAATTTCAGGCCGAAATAGGGGTGCGTATAATGTACAAATGGGCATAATCTACAAGAAAAAACGGTAGCCATTTTTTCCCTTTTTAATGTTCAATACGAGTGGGGGTATACCTAGCACGACACACGTGCAACCTCATGTTTTGAATCTTGTTAGATATGTACTTCCTGTTTGACAAAATGAAGATTTAGTTTCAAAATGTAGTGAAAACCTGAATTTTTGTCACATTTTTCTCAGCTTCTACAAGAGGGATTGATTTCAAAATTGGTATGCAGCCTCTATATGATTAGTTGTAAGGAATGTCTTATTTTGAATCTTGTGAAATATGTACTTCTTGTTTAACAAAATGAAGACTTTGTTTCAAAATCTGGTGAAAACATGAATTTTTTGGTCACATTTTTCTCAGCTTCTACAAGAGGGACTGATTTCGAAATTGGTATGCAGCCTCTTTATGATTAGTTGTAAGTTAAGTCCTGTTTTCAGGTTTGTCAGATGTGTACTTCCTGTTTGACGAAATATAGACTTGGTTTCTAAATGTGGTGCAAACATGCATTTTTCATCACAATTTTCACAGCCTCTAAAAGAGGGATTGATTTCAAAATTTGTTTGCAACCTCTATATTGGTAGTTGCAAGGAACATCATTTTTTGAGACCAGTCAGATTTGTAGTTCCTTTTTATAGTACGCAAAAAATTTGAGGTTGTATAATGGTATGGCGCTGTCATCATCGTCGTCGTTGTCGTCGTCTTCTGTAGACACTTTTGTTTTTTTACGAATTCTTATGAAATTTTAACACAGTGTGCCTTGGCACAAAAGGAAGGCTGGGGTCTGTTTTGGTTAATTTGGTCCCTCCCGTTTTTAAAAAAGGGACCAAAAAGGGCAAAATTGAGTGTTTTCACATATTTGGCTGTAGAATATTTATCATTTATTGGATTTTGATGGGACTTCTTGCAATGTGTTCCTGATTAAATTTCCTATCAGTAGTATGCAACGGATTTTACTTGGCATGTACAGTTTACAAGATAAATGGGGCCCAATAGGGGCGATTTTCAAAAATTTCATTTTATTTATTTTTGGTCCGATTATGATGCAGTTTTATACGCCCGTCTAATGACGGGACGTATTATGGTATACCGATGTCCGATTGTCCGTCCGTCCGTCCGTCTGTCCGTCCGTCTGTCCGTCCGTTTCATATGTCGCGCTCTAACTTGATAACCCTTTGGCCAATTCACTTCAAACTTTATACAAGTATTGGGTATGATGGCCTGACGATCTGTATACTTTTTCGTGAAATTTCGATTTTTCTTCCAAGAGTTATGGGACTTTATTCGTCAATTTTTAGGCAATTTTTCATATGTCGCGCTCTAACTTGATAACCCTTTGGCCAAATCACTTCAAAGTTTGTAGAAGTATTAGGTACTTTGACCTGACGATCTGTATACTTTTTCTTAAAATTTCAATTTTTCTGGCAAGAGTTATGGGACTTTATTCGTCAATTTTTAGGCAATTTTTCATATGTCGCACTCTTACTTGGTAACCCTTTGGCCAATTCACGTCAAACTTTGTAGAGGTATTGGGTATGATGGCATGAAGATCTGTATACTTTTTCTTGAAATTTTTATTTTTCTTGGGACTTTATTCGTCAATTTTTAGGCAATTTTTCATATGTCGCGCTCTAACTTGATAACCCTTTGGCCAAATCACTTCAAAGTTTGTAGAAGTATTAGGTACTTTGACCTGACGATCTGTATACTTTTTCTTAAAATTTCAATTTTTCTGGCAAGAGTTATGGGACTTTATTCGTCAATTTTTAGGCAATTTTTCATATGTCGCACTCTAACTTGGTAACCCTTTGGCCAATTCACGTCAAACTTTGTAGAGGTATTGGGTATGATGGCATGAAGATCTGTATACTTTTTCTTGAAATTTTGATTTTTCTTGCAAGAGTTAATCGCCTTTATTCATCAATTTTAAGGCAATTTTAAACATATTGACTTTACTTGACAATCTTTCTTCAAACTTTGTAGAGATATCAAGCTTAATAGCCAGTAAAACGTGCATTCTAAAATGAGAACCCCTTACTTAAATTACATAAGTGACGACGGGCGTATCATGCGACTTGGCGCAGCTGTTTATTTGCAATGGATTCCTTTTGAAAATAAATATAGAGCTGCAACAACAGATTTTTGACAACATGTGTCTTTTCCGAGCTATGAGGGGCCAAATGGGGATAAAATTGCAAATTTGCATATTACCTTAAATGTTCATTTCTCATCGGATTTGGATGGGATTTTTTTTCTTTGGATTTCTCTTGATATAAGCTTTCAGTAGTATGTCAATGTTATGGCCTAGCTCTTACTGTTTTCAGGCTACAAGGGGTCAAAAGATCTGAAATTGCAATTTTTATACGACCGCAAAAATTTTTGCGGTCGTATAATGGTATGGTGCTGTCGTTGGCGTCGTCGTCGTTGTCGTTGTCGTCGTTGTCTGTAGACACTTTTGTTTTTGGTCAATAACTTTAGTTTCAGTTGACCAATCCTTATGAAATTTTAACACAATGTTCCTTGGCACAAAAGGAAGACTTTGCTTAGTTTTGGTCATTGTGGCCCCACCCGTTTTGGAAAAAGGGGCCAAAAAGGGTTAAATTTGATGTTTTAACATATTTGACTGTAGAATCTTTATTATTTATCGGATTTTGATGGGGTTTCTTTCAGTGTCTTCCTGAGGAAATTTCCAATCAGTATTATGCCAACAGATTTCAGGTGGCATGTACCGTTCACGAGATAAATGGGGCCCAAAGGGGGCAAATTTCAAAAATTTAATTTTTTTATTTTTTGTCCGATTTTGATGCAGTTTTTTGCAGTGTATTCCTTATCAAAAATTAACATAGCGCTGCACCAATAGATTTTTGATAAATTGTTCCTTTTCCAAGCTATGAGGGACCAAACGGGGCAAAAATTGAAAACATGCGGATTACCTAAAATTTTTATTTTTCATCCCTTTTCAATGGGATTTTTTTCTTTAGATTCCTCTCATTGTAGGCTTTAAAAAGTATGTGACAGATTTGGCGTAGCTCTTACCGTTTCTGAGCTATTAGGGTCAAAAGGGCCAAAGTTGCAATTTTTAGAAATATGTAAAATCTTTATTTTACATTAGATTTTGATGGGATTTTTTTCTTTGGATTCCTCTCAATGTAAGCTTTCAGGGGTATGTCAACAGATTTGATGTAGCTCTTACCCTTTCTGAGCTATAAGGGGTCAAAGAGGTCAAAATTGCAATTATTAGAAATATGTGAAGTCTATTTTTCATTAGATTTTGATGGGATTTTTATCTTTGGATTGTTCTCTTTTTAAGCTTTCAGTGATATGGCAGTATATTTTACCTTGCTCTTTGGTTTCCAAGCTGTAATGGGTCAAAGGGGCCAAATTGCAATACTTCAAAATATGTGAAATCGTTATTTTTCAACCTGAGTTTTTTTCTTTGGATTTCTCTTGATGGTAGTCAACAGAATTTCTTAGCTCTCACGATATCCTAGTAGTAAGGGATTAAAAGAGCTATTTTCACCAGTTTGTGTCCAGTTAATTTCTGTGACAAGGTCCTTATTGTGTCCAGCAAATTACTGTGTCCACATTAATTTTAGTTTACACTTGTTCAAATTTCAGTGTTCGACATGCTGCGGTCGTATCATGCTGCGCTCGGCGTAGCCCTTTATTAGAATATGTAAAATCTTTTATTGTTGTGTTACATTTTAATGGGATTCCTCTTATCTTATAATTAAAGTAGTATGTTGACCAATTTGACATACCTCTTACTATTTCCAATATATATAAGGAATTATAAGGGCTAATTTTTATTTTCCTTAATTTGTGTGTAGCTAATTACTTTGTCAAGCTTTTTATTGTGTCCATTTAATAACTGTATCAAGCTCTTTACTGTGTCCTCAATCATTTTGAAATACACTTGTTCAAATTTCAGTTTTTTAACATGCTGCGGTCGTATCATGCTGCGATCGGCGTAGCCCTTTATTGATGAAATGTTGACTTAGGTACAAAATGTAGTGAAAACATGAAATTTTGCCACATTTTTCTCAGCTTCTACAAGAGGGATTGATTTAGAAATTTGTATGCAATCTTCACATAGTAAGTTGTAAGTTACATCCTATTTTGAGTTATGTCAGGTGTGTACTTCCTGTTTCATAAAATGTGGACTTGGTTACGAAAGGTTGTGATACATGAACATGATGAATTTTTGTTGCATTTTGCTCATCTTCTAAAAGAGGGATTTATTGTAAAATTGGTATGCAGCCTCTATATGGTTTGTTGTAAAGAACGTCATTTTTAGCTCACCTCACGAAGTGAAGAGAGCTCATGTGATACCACGAGCATCGGCATCAGCGTCCGCGTCCGCATCCAGTTAGGAAGAATGGTTTAAGTCCATTCCCGCTTACTGACATGTCCCACATCAACCATATTGGTATGTATGATGCATTTGGTGATGACAACAACAATGCATGCTTCGGATGCTGGCTGTGACCTACATTTTTTGCATGAGCGACTTTGTTAGGTAGAATGGTTAAAGTCCATTTCCACTTCTGTCATGTCCCACATAAACCATATTGGTATGTATGATGCATTTGGTGATGACAACAATAATGCATGCCTCAGATGTTGGCTGCGACCTATACTTTACGCATAAGTGACTTGGTTTACGGCATGGAGATTTTCAAAATGTGGCAGGTATGCATTTTTCTTAGCTTTGAGGGATTGATTTCAACTAATGGTAAACAGCGTTTATATGATAAGTTTTAAGGAATGTCCTATTTTGAGGCTGTTACATTTGTAGTTCCTGTTTAATAGATGTTGACTTAGTTATGAAATAATGAAACATAATTGTTTTTACGTATTTTGCTCAGCTTTTGCAATGTTTTACAAGAGGGATTGATTTCAAAATTGGCATGCAACCTCTATATGATAAGTTTTAAGGAATGTCTGAGGCTGTCAGATTTGTAGTTCCTGTTTGACAAATTATGGACTTAGTTATTAAATGTAGTGAAAACTTGAATTTTTTTGTTGCATTTTTCAACAAGAGAGATTCATTTCAAAATCGATATGCAGCCTCTATATGATTAGTTGTAAGGAACATCCATTTCAAGTCTTGATGGACCTTTACTCTGTGTTTGTCGAAATGAAGCCTTTATATGTTTAACTGGAAGGAACCTCCTGTTGTATACTGCCAAAAATTTATTTTCTGTTGGCAAGTGGGATTTCATTTGGAAGCCAATGGGTTCAATTTCTTGTTATCCCCACACTTTCGAAGAAAGTTCGGGGATAATGTTATACCCTCCGTCTGTCCCTCCGTCCGTCCGTCACACTTTCTTGTGACTCAAACTCCTCCTACATTTTTGGATTTAGGGATTTAATTTTAATGTAGAATTGTTGCATATAGTCTGCAGATGCGCAATAAGCTTTCGGATTTTTGATAATTCTCTTGGTGCAAACAAGAGGCCCCAAGATGTCAATTTTTAAACATGTGGCATGTGACACAAACTCCTACATTTATGGATTTAATTTTGTTGTAGAATTGTTGCATATAGTCTGTAGATGCGCAATAAGCTTTCGGATTTTTTATCTTTATCTTGGTGCAAACAAAAGGCCCCAAGATGTTGATTTTAACAAAGGCCCAAAGATGTGGATTTTGACACATGTGGCATGTGACACAAACTGCTCCTACAATTTTGGATTTAGGGATAAAATCTTTATGCAGAATTGTTGCATATAGTCTGTAGATTTGCAATAAGCTTTCAGAATTATGATTTGGTTCCAAATTTGGTAAATTTCCTGAAAATGTCGAAGACTCATATTTTTTGAAAATTGAGCATACAGTTATGTATATTTGCAATTATTTTTATAGAAAATGAGATTTTGAATAATTAGAATTCTGAAATGTGATTCCAAGTTTGGTAAATTTCCTGAAAGTCTCCAAGACCACTTATTTTTGGAATTCTACCTAGCAACCATACTCAAATAATTTGTTGAGTTTTAGACAAACATTATAACTATAACATTGTTCTTATTTACTGAAGGAATAATGCTTTGCAGTAATGAAAATTTCAGCCTATCCATGTAAATGGATTTCAGAAATATTTGATTCCGATTTTGGTAAATTTCCTGAAAGTCTCAAAGACCACTTACTTTTTGGAATTCTACCTAGCAACCATGCTTAAATAGCTTCCTTAATTTAGGACAAACTCTTTCATCAATTGGATTTCAAAAATTTTTGATTCTAATTTTGGTAAATTTCCTGCAAGTCTCAAAGACCACTTACGTTTTGGAATTCTACCTAGCAACCATATATCCTTAAATTCTTTGTGTAAAAATAACTACTATCAATAGTTTTATTTCAAAAATATTGGGGAAAATTTCGCTCAGGGGGTGTCAAACAGGGAGTGCGGGGATAGCTGTCATTCCGACAACATCTAGTTATTTCTGCTTCTGTTTTTGTGCTTTTTTTCTCAAAATATACCTTAAAATGTTCAGCTTGGTCATTTTGTGTCTAGTTGCTGGAAAAATTTGCTTGATCTGAAATCACTTTGGTTAGATTTCATGTTTTACAAACATTGTTCTTATTTACTGAAGGAATAATGCTTTGCAGTAATGAAAATTTCAGCCTCTCCATAAGAATTAAGGAGTTTGCTTTACAATCAGTTTCTTAATTTTGGGTACCTATTGAAATTTGCAATTTTCAAGAGTTTATCATTAGATTGAAATACTTCTAAAACCTTAGTTTTTCAAAAAATTCAAAAAAGGAACTTATTCTCACAGTTGTCAAGCACCCCAGATAATGGACATGATGGATTTAATGAACATGTAATGAATTATATTCAACATATTTAATTAAGGATGAAATTATAGAAATGCTAACTACATTTTATGAAATCTTTTTATATTGACAGGAGAAGAAGTCATACCGATATAAAGTGGGTTTATTTCTGTTCAACATAGGCAGTTTTGTAATGGCTGTATATTTATATTTCCGACATAATTCCTACTGTGAACCAGGAGGTAAGTCAATCCTAAAGGCAACGAAAAAAATCCTATTTAAAACCTAACTACACATAGCTTTTTATATACATGTAATTTTGTAAAATTGTGTTTTGTTTATTTTGAAATGTTATCTGGAATGTAATGATAAAGCGTTAACTAAAAATAAATACAGGAAAACTTATTTATCATTCTGTATTTGTTATAAAAATAAATCCATGCTCATGTAGCAATAACATATTTTGGCTCATGCTCATAACAAAATTGTCTACTTGAGATTTGGATCATTTATTTGTTAAATTAATTAAAAAAATGTGCTAAGTACGATTTTTTTCATAATTTTAGTGAAAAGTAATATAGAAATGTTATTTGATCTCTTTTGAACATAGTAAGGCAGAATATGGGTATGATGGGACAAGATGTATTTTTCAATCAAATGACATCATAATCAAAATCGACTTGTCCAGTTTGTGAGCAGTAATGTTTAAGTCAATATAGACAGTTCTCCTTTATTATAAAATTACTTAAATTTTCATATCAGAATCAAACCATGTCCACCAAATGTTTTATTGCAATTTTAACACAGGCTTTCATTATTTTTGCAAATTTTATCCCTGGCTGAAGCTTGGGATAAAATATTTGCAAAAACAAACCATTCCCTTGTTAAGACCATAATAAAATATATCCTAGATTCTCATCCCTGCCCGCCCTGATTTTTTTCACCTGCCTCAAAAAGTTTTATTCTGATTTTTGGCTAATTTGGGTAAATTTCTTTCAAAATGACAGCATATTTAAAAAAAATTGATAAAAAATATAAAATAGAATTTTCCATCCACCCCAAATTCTGAGAAAAAATGGATGAGAATGAAGGAATTATTTTATTATGGCCTAAATGACAATAAATCATGGTGGCCAGGTTTTATTCCTAAATGATGTTTTATAAGCAAACATCGATTTCACAGTAAAATTTGTTATGAAAATGAGATCTCTTTAAAATCAATTTTTAAAATTTAAGCACTATCAAAATCTGCTTTCCTTTCTGTAAGCTTAGAACACGACCAGAAAACACCCCTTTTTCATGATCTGCACACATGTAGTTGAAGCACAATACCATGTCTTATTGCAGTGTACTCCCTATTTGCTGCTTGTGAGTACCTAACAGTGTTCTCCAATATAGCATTCCATGCTACAACATGTATAGACTTTGATGAAACAGAATGTACCATTTCTCCAAAGGAGTTTGTTCAGGAAAGAATCTCAAAAACTCACTAGGTAAAAAATGAACAAAAGCTTGCTTTAATATCACATAGAAATCCTCTTTCTTCTTTCTGATTAACAAATATCTTCTTATGATGTGCATTATAAAGAAATAATTAATGATTTTGAAGCTTTTAGAAGAATTTAACCCTTATGTAAAATAATGTCATATATCATCTATCATGTGCCTATCAAATTCCATTGAAAAAAAATGAAATTTCTGTAAAAATGTTTTGCTTTAAATTTGAATAGTATTTACAATTCTGACCACAAAAAATGATATTGAACCTTCGTTAAATTTTACCAGCTCAAAGTAATTCTTTTTGACTTGTTTGATGATTAAATCAAAGATTAGGAAAGTCTTGATTTATTGTACAAATTCTTTATTCTGACTTGTCTGTCAGGTGTATATAAAGTTATGTGAAGACACTCTATTTAGTTAACATTTTCTGTACATGTTAAATTTGTCTATTTAGTTCTTTTTCAGCATGCTTCAATAGTTCTTTCTTGCTAAGGCCATACAAAAATAATGGTTAGATTCTCAGACCATTTTTCATGAAAAAAATGATAAGGGAGGGAGATTTTTATTTTTTGCTCACCTGGCCAAAGGCCGTGTGAGCTTTTGACATCACTCCGTCCGTCCGTCGTATGTCCGTTAACTTTAGTTCAAAAATCTTCTTCTCTGAAACTACTTGGTCAATGCTAACCAAACTTGACCTGAATCATCACCAGGGTATGCACTTTCAAGTTTGTGATTTTTATCTCTGTAGACCAAACAACATGGCCACTGTCACTAAAAATAGAACATAGGGGTAAATTGCAGTTTTTTGCAAATGACTCAAAACCATTACAGATATTAAAATTCTGACTGAGTAAAAATGATCAACATGATGAGATCTACCCACTGTGCAATTTTGAAGAAAATCTGAAAACCCATCTCGGAGTTATGGCCCTTTTTCTGTTAAATTTTTGCATTTTTTATTTTTTATTTCAAAAAGTGTAACAGATAGAGAGAGGTCAAGTGTAAATTGCAAAAATGTTCAGCATATCAAGATCTACCCAACCTGAAATTTTGAAGAAAATCCATAAACCCTTGTAGGAGTTATTGCCCTTTTTTCACAAAATTTTTAAAATACTCATATTTTTCGATTTTATTTCCAAAACTATAGATGAAGATTTAGTGTAAAATTATGAAATGTTTGCCATGCAGAGGCAACTTTAAAACTTATATAAAAAATAGTTCGTTGCCTGCAATTTTCAAGATGGCCGCCAAAAAAGGTGGGAAAATTCAACATTGTCCGATTTCAATGAAATTTGGTTTCCAAATAGATATTGAGGTTGCAACTTCAAAACTGATGTCAAAAATTGTTCGTTGACCACCATTTTCAAAATGGCCGCCAAAAAAGGCAGGAAAATTCACCATTGTTTGATTTCAATGAAATTTGGTTGCCAAATAGGTATTAACAATTGTTCATTGATCCTCATTTTCAAAATGTTCGCCCAAAGGTGGGAAAATACAACATGTCCAGTTTCAATGAAATTTGCTTTCCAAATAGGTATTAATGTTGCAACTTCAAAACCAATGTTGAAAATTATTTGTTGACTGCCATTTTCAAAATGGCCACCAAAAAAGGTGGGAAAATTCAATGTTGTCTGATTTCAATGATATTTGGTTTCCAAATAGGTATTGATGTCGCAACTTCAAAACTTATGTTGAAAATTATTTGCTGACAGCCATTTTCAAAATGGTTGCCAAAAAAGGCGGGAAAATTGTTTGTTGACCGCCAATTACATAATGATGTCTCTGTTTCAAAACTGGTGTCTAAAGTGGTCCTTAGCAAGAGTGTTTTTTGTCAATAAAGCCCAACAAAGAAAAATAGTACAACATGATCAGACTTTAAATACTGTTCAAGATATTAGTGGTGTTTGAGGTACTAAAGTTTGAGAGACTGATGATCAACTGTATAACTTACAATGTTACCACAATTGTGGCAACTGAAAGCCAGGTGAGCGATACAGGCTCCTGGGAGCCTCTAGTTTATTTATTTTTTTTTTCAAATTTGATATTTTTTGTTTTTATACGACCGCAAAAATTTTTGTGGTCCTATAATGGTATGGTGCTGTCGTCATCGTCGTTGTCATCATTGGTGTTGTCGTCGTTGTCTGTAGACACTTTTGTTTTTGGTCAATAACTTAAGTTCTAGTTGATCAAGGCTTATGAAATTTTAACACAATGTTTCTTGTCACAAAAGGAGGGCTTGGCATAGTTTTGGTCATTGTCGCACACCTGTTCTGTTAGTATGCTAACAGATTTTTAGCTCACCTGACCCAAAGGGTCAGTGTGAGCTTTTCTCATCACTTGGCATCCGTTGTCCGTCGTCCGGCGTCTGTCCGTTCACTTTTCACATTTTCATGTTCTCCTCTGAAACCACTGAGGCAAATTCAACCAAACCTTTCAGGATTGATGCACTGAAGGTCCTCATTTATTCCGATTCGACAAAAAAAAAAGGCCGCCAGCAGGGAACTTAGTTTAACATTGGCCCTATGGGAAATTTACATTTTCATCTTCTCTTCTGAAACCACTGAAGTGAATTCAACCAAACTTAAGAGGAATGATGCATGGAAGGTCCTTTACAAAGATTGCTCATTTCGTTCCGATCCGATAAAAAACATGGCCGCCATCGCAGAACTTGGGTATAACATAAGACTGTATGGGAAAATTCACATTTTCATCAACTCCTCTGAAACTGCTGAAGCAATTTCAACCAAACTTTACAGGATTGATGCACTGAAGGTCCTTTACGAAGATTTCTCATTTTATTCTGATTTGACAAAAAAAATGGCTGCTAGCACAGAACTTAGTTCAACATTGGCCTTATGGGAAATTTACATTTTCATCTTCTCTTCTGAAACCACTGAAGTGAATTCAACCAAACTTGACAGGAATGATGTATGGAAGGTCCTTCACAAAGATTGCTCATTTCATTCCAATCCAATAAAAAACATGGCCGCCAGTGTGGAGCTTAGGTTTGACATAGGACCCTATGAGAAAATTCACATTTTCATCAACTCCTCTGAAACTGCTGAAGCAATTTCAACCAAACTTTACAGGATTGATGCACTAAGGTCCTTTACAAAGATTTCTCATTTTATTCCAATTTGACAAAAAATATGGTTGCCAGCATGGAACTTAGTTAAACATTGGCCCTATGGGAAATTTACATTTTCATCTTCTCCTCTGAAACCACTGAAGCGAATTCAACCAAACTTAACAGGAATGATGTATGGAAGGTCCTTCACAAAGATTGCTCAATTCGTTCCGATCCGATTAAAACATGGCTGTCAGCGCGGAACTTAGGTTTAACATAGGACCCATGGGAAAATTCACATTTTCATCATTTCTTCTGATACTGCTGAAGCAAATTCAACCAAACATTACAGGAATGATGTACTAAAGGTCCTTTATAAAGATTGCTCAATTTATTCTGATTCGACAAAAAACATGGCCCCCAGCACGGAACATAGTTTAACATTTGCCCTATGGGAACAGGGTTGGGGTAATGGTAATGGGTAATCGTAATCGATTGTAATCCATTACAAAATGCTGGGTAATCGAAAGTAATCTGTAATCTATCTGATTTTCGGTTACTTGTAATCGTAATTTAATCGATTACAGCTGCTGAAACCCCTGTAATTATCGATTACTTTTCAATTACATTTCGATTACATTTTAATTTAAAGCAATATCAAGTGCATACATTGCAATACATTCATGTCTGGCAATTTTGAAACCACCTGTAATTTTACTACACACTTTAAGGTATGTTTTATTGAAAATGTCTTCTATATAATTTTCACTTTGTCTGTCCAGAATTTCTTGTGACCACTATGAAGCAAAAATCATTGTATCTATGGAGTAGTGATCTGAAATTTTAGTGTCTAAATAACATTTACAGATTAAATTTTTGCATATCTGACCAATATATTTGGATAGCTAAACATATGTTTTCTTACAGACAAGCCCCTTGTCCGTTGTGTTGTATTAAATTAAAAACTGCCTTTTAGCTCTTAACATATGTAACAAAATGAAATATTTCATAGAGTGAAAAATGATTATCATCAAGATAAATATATAGACTGGACATGGTACAGCAATTCAACAATTTGCATGATTATGATGATATTTCAAAAATTATTTTATTTCTCTTAACCAGACCTTTTGTTTAAGTTTAGCTTCTTACTTTTAGTGATAAATGACATGATTTACACATTAGGGTGAAATGTACCTTTTGACAACCTCAGGCAGTAATCTACACCTGTCATATTTTTATAATTAAACACAAATTTAAGCCTTATGAAAACAATTTATTGATTATCAATTTCATTAATTGAACTAGTAGTAAAATGTTCATATTTTATATCTATAAATAACTAAATACCGATGTTTACTGTGAATTTAATTTCTGAATATGCACATTTCGAAAACTTATGCCTCTTCAGTGCAGATAAAATCTAAACGTTTGGAAGACCATAAGCTCAAAGATGATTAAAAACTGATAGAGAACAAATAACCAATATGATCTAAATGTATAAATTATACTTTTTTTGCAAAAAAAGGTTTTTATTCCCCTTTTTCGGAGAGAACAGAGAAATGAACAATTATCCCACCAACAAGAATCTGAAAAGAGTAGCCAATAAAATCTTGCCCAGTTTATATCAAAACAATCAATGAAATGAATAGAAGCAAATAGATATTAATGAAGCATTAGTTTACATGAACGCTGGAACTTGTCGCTTCTTTCCATGGTGGAAAATCCATATTTGAAGAAATTTATATACATCATTGACCCAAAATTCCATCAAGAAAACATTTGTATACTAGACACTTAAATCAGGTGTACGAGAAGGTTGAACTGGTCCAGTGGAGTTGAGATACCAACTGAAATCAGTCGACTTTATCAGCCTGACACTTGATATTTGGTCAAACGGACAATTGTGTTGATTTCTTGGCATTACTGGGTATTTCATATCTACCTGGTAGCTTCAATTGGTTATGATCTCATCTGAAAGATTCAAAGGCAGACATACCTAACCCTTCACAAAACATTAAAATTGTCATTGTAACAGTACTGCAAATGCATAACCCTAACAAATGTAACCCATTGACAATTCAATGAACAAATGTTTATGAATCAGTATGTTTTCCAATGTATTATTTATATATTATATTCTGTTTTTAATAGAAATGTAATCCAAAGTAATCGAAAGTAATTGTCGATTACTTCACATAAAGTAATCGATTGCAATCGATTACATGTGAAATACATGTGTAATCGATTAATAATCGATTACACAAAAATATGCCAAGTAATCGATTAATAATCGATTACATTTCAAAGTAATCGTGCCCATCCCTGTATGGGAAATTCCCATTTTCATCATCTTCTCTAAATCCGGTGAAGCAAATTCAACAAAACTTTACAGGAATGATGTATGGAAGGTCCTTTACAAAGATTTCTCATTTTGTTGGGATCCAACAAGGAAAATAGCTCCCAGCATCGAACTTGATTAGGAATGGTACCCATAATTTAAAACATTTTTTTTCATTACATGCCCTTAAATTATTGAAGCAAATTCAGTCAAACTAAGATTGCTTAGAGGTGTATGCTCTGTATATTGTCAGTTATGGTGTACTTGTTCATGTAAGAATTTCTCACATGAATGCACTATCAAAATTCAACATTTGGCTTTCTTGCTTTGTAAAAAATTAAACTATTTTTCTGGCCGTCTGTATATATATTGCCCACATCTCCTGATTTTGATTGTCAAGTTTTCTTACAAACAACTCGATGAGTGCCCTGTGATCGTTTATATGTTGTATTGTCTATTCATTGGTCCATTTGTAGGGCAATGGATGACAGTGTTTGTAAGAGTACTTCCCCCGATATGTTATGCTTGTTGACAACCCCGCATCCATCAAAAATAATGAAGTAAAAGGGTTGGATGTGGCGTTGTTCGACATTCAGCAAGTGAATAACGCTTAAACCGGTGCTAGGGGCCGTCTTGAACTTACTGTGAGGTAAGAGCGTTTGCTCTTTGTTGAAGGCCTCATAGTGACTTCAAGATGAAGAACAACAATCAAAGCGTTGTTCCATTTGCTTAATATTACCACGTATTTATAGGGATTTTGTCCCATGTACATTTACTCCATATCCCTTCATTTGTTTATATTGTTTTGATCTGGTAAAAAACAAGACTGCCTGCAGAGAACATATTTTAACATAGGATCCTATAGGATGAACATCACTTTGATCACCTGCTGTAAGCATTTTGTCAGGAGAGCGATTCAGGCTTAGTATCTGAGCCTCTAGTTCTTATCTGTTACCGTTTCTGAGCTGTAAAGGGTCAAAGTGGTCAAAGTTGCAATTTTCACAAAGAGACAAAAATGACAATTTTCAGAAATATAAGCAAATTCTTTGAATTTTGATGGTTTTTAAATGACCGCAAAAATTTTTGCGGTCGTATATTGGTATGGTGCTGTCGTCTGCCGTTGTCGTTGTCGTTGCCGTCGTTGTCTGTAGACACTTTTGTTTTTGGTCAATAGCTTTTGTTCCAGTAACTCAATCCTTATGAAATTTTAACAAAATGTTCTCTTGTACAAAAGGAAGGCTTGCAGTAGTTTTGGTCATTGTGACCCCACCCGTTTTTAAAAAAGGGATCAAAAAAGGGTTAAATTGGGTGTTTTCACATATTTGTTAGAATATACAATTAATGACTTTTGATGAGGTTAATATCACAATTTAACAACCCAAGAGATGTGATTATTACCGAGGCCGTTTACGGCCGAGGTAATTATCAGATCTCGAGGGTTGTTAAATTGTGGTTTTAACCGAAATCGAAAGTCATTAATTGTTTTATTATATGAATAATTGTTCCAAAAATTTAACGTTGTACTCTTGCTTTTCCCTCTTTCGACAGTTTAATCTTGACACTGTAATTCTACTTTGGGAAATGGATTTTCCCTGTTACTATATATGGGTACAAGCAGAAGTGTTTAACAGTGATGTTAACCTCACGTGCTAAATTGGGCGGTGATCATCACATCGAAAAACTAGGATTTTCCCTGTTACTATTTATGGGTACAGGCTGAAGTGTTTAACAGTGATGTTAACCTCACGTGCTAAATTGTGCGGTAATCATCACATTTTAAAAAGGAAAGAGAAGTACTGATTTATCCAATCAGAATCTTGTATATTTATAGTCATATAATAATCTTTATTATTAATCGGATTTTGATGAGGTTTCTTTCAGTGTGCTCCTGAGGAAATTTCCAATCAATAGTATGCCAATGGGTTTCACGTAGCATGTACCGTTCCCAAGATAAATGGGCCCAAAAGAGGCGAATAAAAAAAAAAAAATTTTATGCCCCGCCCATGAATGTGGAAGGGGCATAAAGTGTTACCCTTGTCCATCCTTCCATCAGTACGTCTGGACCGTACGTCTGGACGTCCGGTTAAGTTTTGCGTTAAGGTACATTTCTCAGAAACTGTAAGGTATAGAACAATCATAGTAGGCCAGTAGGTAGATCTTTGATAGTACTACATAGTTCACCAGGCAGTTTGACTCTTTGAACTACATTTCATGGTTGAGTGACTCTAATTAAGTTTAACATACAAGTCCATTTCTCAACAACTACACATTATAAGACAATGATGTTTCATCAAATTAATTGCCTTGACGAGTACTACCCAAATCATTGACAATCAGGTGGCTTTGACCTACATTTTACACTTCAGTGATTTTGGTTAAGTTTTGCGTGAAGGTCCATTTCTCAACAACTACACATTATAGGACAATGATGTTTCATCAAATTGATTGTCTTGATGAGTACTACACAAATCACTGACAATAAGGTGGCTTTGACCTACATTTTATGCTTCTGTGACTTTGGTTAAGTTTTGCGTAAGGTCCATTTCTCAACAACTACACATTATAGGACAATGATGTTTCATCAAATTAATTGTCTTCATGAGTACTACACAAATCACTGACAATGAGGTGGCTTTGACCTACATTTTATGCTTCATTGACTTCGGTTAACTTTTGCATTTAAGGCCGTTTCGCAATGACTAAGTATTGTAGCATCATGATATTTCAATGTAACATTTATCTATAGGAGAACTACCTGTATCACCAAGCATTGGGTATCCATGACCTACATTTTATGCTTGAATGACTGTTAAATTTTTTGGTTTAGCTCCACCTCTAAGCAACTACACACAGTATTCCATCACAATTCACTGATACAGGATTTATTTTTTGCCCAATTGACTTAGGTTATCTTTTGCGATAAATTTATTGGGGGGGGGGGGGGCATCTGTGTCTTACAGACACAATCTCTAGTTTATTTTTTCTTCGATTTTGATGCAGTTTTTTTCAATGGATTGCTTATGAAAAATTAACACAGCACTCTGCCATTAGATTTTTGGTAACTTGTTTGCTTACCTAGCAATGAGGGGCCAAACGGGGCCAAATTGCTAATCTGCAGATTACCTAAAATTTTTAGTTTGCCTCAACAAAGTTGAGGGGGACTATTGGAGTACCCCCGTCGTCCTCGTCCGCGTCTACGTTCGTGTCTGCATTTCAGTATATATCTTGGTAACTATGGAGGTTAGGATCATCAAACTTTGTACACAGATGCATCTTGGACTATCTCACAGCCTCCAAGAAAATTAGGTTTCTTTGACCTTTATTTTCCGCTTGAATGACTTACATTCAAGTTTACTGCCGAGTTCAGATCTCAGTCACTATACATGGTAGGATCATATAACCTTGCATATGCATGCATCTCTGATGGTAGGTCAGCATCCAGGCAAAATAATGTCACTTTGACCTATATTTTCCACTTGAATAACTTACATTCAAGTTAACGTCCAAGTTCAGATTTCAGTTACTATACATGGTATGATCATATAACCTTGTATATGCATGCATCTCTGATGGTAGGTCAGCATCCAGTCAAAATTAGGTCACTTTGACCTATATTTTCCGCTTGAACAACATACATTCAAGTATACGTCCGAGTTCAGATCTCAGTCACTATACATGGTAGGTTCATGTAACCTTGGATATGCATGCATCTGTGATGGTAGGTCAACATCCAGGCAAAATAAGGTCACTTTGACCCATATTTTTCCACTTGAACAACTTACATTCAAGTTAATGTCTGAGTTCAGATCTCGGTCACTATACATGGTAGGATCATGTAACCTTGCATATGCATGCATCTCTGATGGTAGGTCAGCATCCAGGCAAAATTATGTCACTTTGACCTATATTTTCCGCTTGAACGACTTGCATTCAAGTTTAAGTCGGAGTTCAGATCTCAGTCAGTATACATGTTAGGATCATGTAACCTTGCATATGCATGCATCTCTGACGGAATGTCAGTATCCAGGCAAAATTAGGTCACTTTGACCTATATTTTCTACTTGATTGACTTACGTCCAAATTTACTGAAGAGTTCAAATCTCAGTCACTGTACATATAAGGATCATGAAAAAGAAAGAAATGGGGTAAATGTCAAGGAGACAGCATCCAATATCCAGGTTAAAACTTGCATATGCATGCATCTCTGACAATGTGCCATAACGAGGCGAACTTTGTAATCGTTGATAACCTATGTTTATTTTTCATTTGATTTTGATGGAATTTTTTTCTTAAGATTCCTCTTGATATAAGCTTTCAGCTCTTTAATTTTGGAACAAAATTAATGATATAACAATGAAAAAGTTTATTTCTTGCCATACTGCCAATCCTCAGGTAAATGTGTATAACCTATTCAAAAAGCCATACTGCCAATCCTCAGGTGAATGTGTATAACCTATTCAAAAAGCCATACTACCAATCCTCAGGTAAATGTGTATAACCTATTCAAAAAGCCATACTGCCAATCCTCAAGTTAATGTGTATAACCTATTCAAAAAGCCATACTGCCAATTCTCAGGTAAATGTGTATAACCTATTCAAAAAGCCAAACTGCCAATCCTCAGGTAAATGTCACAAACTTATTCAAAAAGCCATACTGCCAATCCTCAGGTAAATGTGTATAACCTATTCAAAAAGCCATACTGCCAATCCTCAGGTAAATGTGTATAACCTATTCAAAAAGCCATACTGCCAATCCACAGGTAAATGTGTATAACCTATTCAAAAAGCCAAACTGCAATTCCTCAGGTAAATGTGTATAACCTATTCAAAAAGCAAAACTGCCAATCCTCGGGTAAATGTCACTAACTTATTCAAAAAGCCATACTGCCAATCCTCAGGTAAATGTGTATAAGGTATTCAAAAAGCCATACTGCCAATCCTCAGGTAAATGTGACTAACTTTTCAAAAAGCCATACTGCCAATCCTCAGGTAAATGTGTATAACCTATTCAAAAAGCCATACTGTCAATCCTCAGGTAAATATGTATAACCTAATCAAAAAGCCATACTGCCAATCCTCAGGTAAATGTGTATAACCTATTCAAAAAGTCATACTGCCAATCCTCAGGTAATTGTGTATAACCTATTCAAAAAGCCATACGTTAATCCTCAGGTAAATGTGTATAACCTATTCAAAAAGCCATACTGCCAATCCTCAGGTAAATGTGTATAACCTATTTAAAAAGCCATACTGCCAATCCTCAGGTAAATGTGTATATTAAACCTATTCAAAAAGCCATACTGCAAATCCTCAGGTAAATGTGTATATCCTATTCAAAAAGCCATACTGCCAATCCTCAGGTAAATTTGTATAACCTATTCAAAAAGCCATTCTGCCAATCCTCAGGTAAATGTGTATAACGTATTCAAAAAATGAAAATATTCATTATAAGTGAATTCCAAGTACAGTTGAACTTTGGCTTTAACTATAATAACTCAAAAATCTTGGCTGCCTTGAACCCTTTTTTTCTGATTCCTTTGTTTAACTCGAACAAACCTCTAACTCAAACTGTTTTTATTTGTCCCTTAAAGGTTTTGAGCCATAAAAGTTTGACTGTATTTGACATTTTATAGCTATATTATTATAAACATATATATAGATTTTATTATTTGGAGGAAGAAATTGGAATTTCACATGATAATCAAAGTAGTGTATATTGTAAAAAACCTAGGGTATGCTATTATAGGCCAATGAAATTGACTGTAGCAGAGAATAAAATTATTTGTAATGTAACTTGTTTTAGGATGGCTTTTTAAGTGTTCTTAATTTGAAGATTCAGTCAACAGTATTAAACAGTTAGATTTGATCATTCCTTAGTTTACTTTTAAAGAAATGAAAATATCATTCAGTATTATTGAAAAGATTGAGACAAAAACTCTGAATGGTTTGAAAGACTACAAAGAAATGCTTCTATTGTTCTTCGTCCAAGTCCAAGTATTACAAGTACATTGCTTATGTAAGAATAAATCTGACTGGTTTATTCTGTTATTAGTGTATTTATTGATTTTTAAAAATATTTGATGGCAGAAGAAATAAAGTGTTACATTTACATTACAAATCAAATACAAATTGTTGTGTTATACATCTACTACTGTTTTACTGGATTTTTATAAAATATCATATTTTTTAAAACCTCTCTCTTTTTTTTCAGTTTACAGTCAGTTTGCCTTTTTTGAATACCTGGTTGTTTTATCCAACATTGCATTTCATTGGACTATGTGTTTAGACTTGGAGGAGTATGCAGTATTCATTAATAAATATAGTTATACAGATGACAAACAATTAGCAACAGTCAAAACAGTGTAAATACTTTTTATTTGTACCACAAGTAATTTATTCAACTCAGCAATATAATACTGATAATTTTTATGTAGAAAACAAATATGAAGACTTAAAATTCAATATTTATCATCAGAACCAAAAAGCAACTTTATGACACAGGGCTATTCCAGAAATAAATGTACAGGAGGTGATACATTAGAAAGAAGGACCCACCGAGCTTATTTTTTCTATATGGTCAATATACCCTACCACCGATCATTTTGTTTTTTGAACTCCCTCCCCTACAAATAATTCTGGAAAAGCCCACAGAATATAAAACATAACTACCTAGAGGGATTGTATAAGAATGGTAATTTGATTTGTATTTTTAATAGGAGAAAATGTCAGATTTGATACTTGAAACTACATATATCTATTACAGTTGTAATATAAAACCAGAAAATATTTGCTATGACAGTAAAATCTTAAAATAAAGCCCACCCCCCTTTCCCCAAGATACTAAATCATAAATGGTTTACTTATCAATATTGACAATCCCTAATAACAAATATTCAAAAATGTCTGTTTTTAAGGTAGAGAATGTAGGACAGAAAGTCACAGACAAAAAGTCATGGACTAAAAGTCACAGGACAAAAAGTCACAGTTTAAATTAAAAACATTAAGGACAAAACGTCGCAAGACAAAAAGTCACAATTTAGAAATTTTGTCTTTTGAATAATGTATTAAGATAAAAAGTAACACTTTTTGAATAATGAATAAATAAACATTTTCTTCAATTTTAGTTTTTAAGGTAGATAGACACTAATATTCATATCCATGAGATTTTGCTATAAGTCGGAACAATTGAAGTCCACATCCTACCAACCTGAAATCTGTAATAAAAAGTATGGGTCATCATGCTTGTTTTTTCTATGTCAAAGTTTGGTAATTTTTTTGCCATTTTTCACCAAAATTTACAAAGATTGCACTGGAAAAATATGGAAAGGCAATTTTCAGCTAAATAGAAAAGAACCTTTTATCCATGAGATTTTTATATATTTTTGTAAATAGATGGTTTATGATAAGATTTATTAATTATGATGAAATTATGTATATGTCACCATGCTTTTAACAGAGATATTTTACAAAGTGTCTGGATTAAACATTATTTATAGGAGAGGGAGCTAATTCGCTGCAAAGTGGGCAAAATATGACGTTTCACATGTGTCAGTCAATTATGACATCACAAAGCAAAAGCTGTCAAATTGCTGTTCCCTCCTGAAAATCAAACCTAACCCGTATCCGACTCTTTATTTTTCAAATGTGCCATTGCATTGCGCAGCGCAACAGTGTCTATCTAAGAATAAAACTATGTACTTATCAATACTGTTTTTTAGCTCACCTGGCTATGCCAGGGTGAGCTTTTCCCATCACTTTGCGTCCGTCATCCGGCGTCCATCCTCAGTTGTCCGTCCGTCCGTCATAAACTTTTCATTCAAAGATGTTCTCCTCTGAAACTAAACTACTGGGCCAAATGGAACCAAACTTGGTCACAATAGTCCTTGGGTGGTCCCCTACAAAATAAGGTCTGTGCGAATTCCAAGATGGCCACCAGCGGGAAACATAGTTTTAACATTGGACCCTATGGGAAAACACATTCAAAGATCTTCTTCTCTGAAATAATTAAGCCAATTGGCACCAAACTTGGCCACAAGAGTCGTTTGGTGGTCCCTTACAACAAAGGTGTTTTTCAGGTCTGTGCGATATCCAAGATGGCTGCCAGCAGGAAACATAGTTTTAACATTGGACCCTATAGGAAAACACATTCAAAGATCTTCTTCTCTGAAACTACTGAGTCAATTGGCACCAAACTTGGCCACACTAGTCCTTTGGTGGACCCTTACCAAAAAAGTGTTTTTCAGGTCTGTGCGATATCCAAGATGGCCGCCAGCAGGAAACATAGTTTTAACATTGGACCTTAAGAGAAAACACATTCAAAGATCTTCTTCTCTGAAACTACTGAGCCAATTGGCACCAAACTTGGCCACA
>MJUU01069938.1:82064-105611 GCA_002080025.1 Modiolus philippinarum | reverse complement strand
CTTCTCTGAAACTACTGAGCCAATTGGCACCAAACTTGGCCACAATAGTCTTTATTTGGACTCCTGAAAAGAAATTTTTTTTCAGGTTCCCACTTTATCCAAGATAGCTGCCAGCAGGGAACATAGTTACATTGGACCCCATGAGGAGCACTCTCGGCGGTCTTCTCCTCTTAAACTAATTGGGCATATTGGAACTATAGTTTAATTATATACATGTATATTGGCTCTTTAACATAAAATGTCTGACCAGGTGAGCGATACAGGCTCTTGAGAGCCTCTTGTGTTTGTATCTTATCAGCGTGACCATTAATTTAGCATAGAAACCCTATGGGAATTGCATTAAAAGTTATTCTTTTCTAAAACTAACTAACCAATTTGAAACAAAGTTGGTCACAATAGTTCTTTGGTGGTTCTTTTCAAAGTTTGTGATTTTAATGTTTGTACCTCATCCCAGATGGCTGCCAGCACAGACATACTACATTTAGTTAGTTTAAAATAGGACATATTGGGAAATGCATTCAACAATATTCTTCTCTGAAACTACCAATCCAGTTGGAACCCAACTTGATCCCAATGGTCGTTTGGTAGTTCCCTGCAAAGTTTGTGATTTTTATGTTAGTACCTCATCCAAGATATCCCCCAGGGGTGAACATAGTTTAACATAGGGACCCTATGGGAAATGCATTCAAAGGTCTTCTCCTCTGAAACTACAGAACCAATTAAAACCGAATTTGGTTATAATTGTGCTTGTGTGGTCCCCTTTAAAATTATGGATTTTTATGTTCGTACCTCATCCAAGATTGAAACTGTAACATCTTCTGAACTGATTAATAGTATGAATAATAATTGTTGGTCTTTTTGTGACCATGAATAACTAGTCACCAGGTGAGCGATACAGGCTCATGTGAGCCTCTAGTTTTGTATACCAACAGAATGATATATGTTTTCTAGCCCAGATATCCAAGAATATTTATGCTAAATTCTTGCTTGAAAGAACCATACATTTGTTATTTGAAACCTAAATTAACACAGAAATCTCAATTAATGTTGTCCTGCCCGTCTTCAGAATGACATTGTGTAATTGTTAGTGACATTATGTAATTGTTGATAATATTGTGTGATTGTTGGTGACATTGTGTAATTGTTGGTCACATTGTGTAATTGTTGGTGACCTTGTGTAATTGTTGGTGACATTATGTAATTGTTGATAATATTGTGTAATTGTTGGTGACATTGTGTAATTGTTGATGACATTTTGTAATTGTTGATGACATTGTGTAATTGTTGGTGACATTATGTAATTGTTGATAATATTGTGTAATTGTTGGTGACATTGTGTAATTGTTGGTGACATTGTGTAATTGCTGATGACATTTTGAATTGACAAATAACAAACTTAATGTAAAAATACTCATAAATGGCTGTAAAAGTAGACTATCACAAGTTTAAACAATATTTTACTCTGTGCAATACATACTAAGATTTCCTTATAGCCAATGTTTTGTACATGTATCTCATACTGGTCCGTCTCATACTTTATGTATACATATAGTCTGAAGTCTTGGTAAATAAAAACAAAAATCTTCTTGTTAGCTTGAATTTGCATTTTATCTATATTTGTTGTTCTTTGTCTTTTTTAAATGTACAAATATTCCACAACATTAACACTTTCAAGCATGAATTAATTTTGTAGAAATCATTGTTTTCAAGACTTTGCAAACCTATTCAAATTATATGCAAATGAGCTGACCTAATTCAATGTAACTTTGCTAGCATCATTATACATGAAAGTGAAACAGGGTGGGTGGGGGGTGGGATGCTGTGTGGAGTGGGGAGGTGGGCCAAAGTGCAGGTACCCTTCCTGAAAAATGGAAATTTTGGACATTTTTTTACTTTTTAGTTGCCATGGAAACTTACTGTAATGAGTAAGGCAAGCTATATTGGGTATACTTATAGTGTGGTCAACCCTCTCTGCTATCACGCATAAAAGACATGAAAAGTCTTTGGTCTGTAACATTGAAATCAGATTTTGATAGTCCCCAAGGAGCAAAAATGCTGATTTTAGCAATTATAGCATTCAAGTTGGTGCCGAAAATTCCAAACAATTTAAAAAAAAAATTTCTTGTAGTATGGCACATTTTAAGACCTTCACTTGAAATACTAAAACCAAAAACTTGAGATTTTTGTTGCAGGTATTGATGTAAGGGGCATTTATGAGGGACCACCTCTTTGCAAAATCTCACTTTTTGCAAGTGTTGGGTTTCCATGGGTACCAAACAGGGTCCTGCAACTCCAAGAGTGTAGATTTTGGCTCTTTTAGTGTTATTTGTTCAGCCACAGTATCCATCTGTTTTTCATGCCTGCTGAACTTCAATTACCAATGTATGGAATGCCATTAGGGACATAAAAGTAGCCGAAGGGTCAATGATGCCTTTAGGCATCAGACGCCTGGAAAGAGCTAAATTAAGTCAGAAAAATCACAATAACATCATTGTCAACTCTCCATATTTCAGTTAGAGGCTTTCAATATTTGCCATATTTGTTCAGATTATTATCAGTAATTTGTATGAATTTCCTTTGATCTTAAGAGACTGATAATCTCAGTATCATCAAACTGGACACTATCACGAAATTATTGGGTCACTGTGAAGGCGTCAGGTGACGGTTGCTAAGCTGACGTCATGTTTTGTACTATTTGTCGTGTTCATATGCGTAAGAGGTTGAATGAAAAATACATTTAAATTATTGCAATAAACAATAGATTAACTGTGCTAAAATCATACCTGTCATCTTTTGGAATTCTCCATGGGGGTTTTATCGCGTGTCCCAAAATGTAAAATCCTAAAGAAAGGGTTATTAGGGGTCTGATGGTATATTTTGTTATCTGTTAATGCTCTAATGTGTTTAATAGTCACATTCAAGCTATTCATTGCTTCTCAATTTTATCATATTGCCTTAAATTTGCAAATTTTACTTTTCATTTTCAAAGCCTCCATGGGGGTTTTCCCCCATAATGGGGGTTACATGACAGGTATGGCTAAAATAGAAATTTCAGTTTATTTTAATTTATTTTAGAGTTCTGTTCATCATTTTGTGACTTCCTGATAAAAGAAATATAGAAAATTTTGCTTTTGATACGGACTGCATCACGGCGTAACGCATCAGGCTCACTAGATACTGGCCGTGATAAAGTCTGTATCAAAAACAAAATGTCCTATATTCCATATTTATCCGCCATTTTCCATTGCTTTCTGGCTCATAAACCATGAATCTTTTTATTTTCAGAACAGACACTTTTGTACTTTTTTGCGTAAGCTGAGGATTTTATTTCAGGTTCTCTAGAATAATGGATCAATAATGGGTTAAATTTGGTGTTTTCTATAGAATCTTCATTATTCATAAGATTTTGATATTTTACTTTCATTCTGATTTAGAAAAATATCCAATAAGTTTTTATGTTGCATTTATAGTTTACTAGATAAGGGACTTAAGAAGAGCAAATGTCAAAAATACACTCAATTTTGTTATTTAAAGCCTGATTTTGATGCAGTTTTATCCAATGTATTGCCTAAATTTATATGACATTTGTTATAAGAATCTGTTTTCACAAAAACTCTTAACTATTGAAATAAATGCCTAAGTCTTTGATAATTCATAAAGACTTATGACTTATATTTATTGTAAGGGGCTTACTACCCCCACAACCAAGGATAATGGACAAATATTCATCGTAAGGGGCTTACTACCCCCACAACCAAGGATAATAGACAAATATGAGTTTAGCAAAAAGATACAAAATTGACAAGAACCCAGAAGAATTTTCATTTTCTGCCTTCGGACCCTGATACATCCTTTTTATACGACTGCAAAAATATTTGCGGTCGTATAATGGTATGGTGCTGTCGTCGTTGTCGTCGTTGTTGTTGTCGTCGTCTGTAGACACTTTTGCTTTTGGTCAATAACTTAAGTTCAAGTTGATCAATCATTATGAAATACTAACACAATGTTCCTTGGCACAAAAGGGATGCTTGGGTAAGTTTTGGTCATTGTGGCACCACCTGTTTTAAAAAAAGGGGCCAAAAAGGGTTCAATTTTTCTTTTACACATATTTGACTGTAGAATCTTTATTATTTATCGGATTTTGATGGGGTTTCTTTCAGTGTGCTCCTGAGGAAATTTCCAATCAGTAATATGCAACAGATTTCATGTGGCATGTACCGTTTACAATGGGGCCCAAAATTTCCAAATTTTTTTTTTTTTTTATTTTTAGTCCGATTTTGATGCAGTTTTTTGCAATGGATTCCTGATGAAAAATTTACATAGTGCTGCACCATCAGATTTTTGATAACTTGCTTCTTTTCCAAGCTATGAGGGGCCCAACAGGGCAAAAATTGCAAACATGCAGATTACCTAAAAATTTTTTTTTCATCAGATTTCGATGGGATTTTTTTCTTTGTATTCCTCTTGATATAAGCTTTCAGTAGTATGTCAATGGATTTGGTGTAGCTCTTACCATTTCTGAGCTATAAGGGGTCAGAGAGGAATCAGAAGGAGTCATAAGGGCTAATTTTTATTTTCACTAGTTTGTGTCCAGCTAATTACTGTGTCAATCCCCTTATTGTGTCCATCTAATTATTGTGTCCATACTCACTTTAAATAACACTTGTTCAAATTGCAGTGGTCGACATTCTGCGGTCGTATCATGCTGCGCTTGGCGTAGCCCTTTATTAATGGAAAAGCCCTAAGATTTTTTGTGAAAAAGACACTTGATTTTATATACATATGAAAAAGAAAGGAAATGGGGTAAATGTCAAGGAGACAACATCCCATATCCAGGTTAAAACAACCCAACACAAAGCATCTACATGTTCCTATTATCATTTCTAATCTAAAATGAGATTAAGAGTCCAAGATCTTGTTTTTATGAACTACCAGAAAATTTTGTTTTTCATCAGATTTTAAAGGGTTTCTGGCTTTTGATTATTCTTGAAGTAAGCTTTTGGTACTGTTTCAACAAATTTGGTGTAGCTTAATGATTTCCAAGCTATAATGTGGTAAAGGGGACCAAAATGTTGTTTTTACAAAGCACCTATCATCCAATTTTAATGGGGTCTGTTTTTGGATTCTTTTTGAATGAAGTTTTTTTTTTATTTCCATAGGATATAAATAAAAAAGTTTCAGTTAACTATGTAGTTAGACATTTTGTGACAAAACTGGTCTTAAGCTTTCGTTGTAACCTATCTGAAGAAACCAAACAAACTTCAAGATACCTGTGTATGATGTTTTATACCTGTGTAAACTGAACACCTGTCTACACAAAACAAAACCTTATGTCCTTAAGAGGTTTGGTTTAGACAGTTTTGAAATGTAATGAATAGCATTTAATATTATATTTAACACTCGAATGTTATTGTGTAAAAAGCTGCGAAGAACAATCTGTGATATTTTATGTAATTAAAAATGTACAATTTAAATTTGTTTTTGTTTTTTTTTTATATTTAATTATCAAATTTCAGGAAGTTTGATGTCCTGTAAGTTTGAAAATAATGGATCAAAATGTATGCAGTATCCAAATTCAAAATAAAATAATTTGCTTAAATTTGAATTGTGTTTCTTGAACCAGCTTCCAGCAGGTATTGATACTTTTTTCCACACGGCTTTTTACTGCACCAACATACACATCTGTCGCAAGAAACAGAACTCTTCCTAAATGTTTTTGTTCTTGATGATAAAATAAATCTTCTATAGCAAGACAGAATATTTGTGGCTTGTTATAACCCCACTGAACGAAGTTGCAAAGGGTTTATTATTTTTAACCCATCTGTTAGTTGGTGCGTTGGTCCTGTTCATAGCACAAATACAAAAAACAGCTTTACGAGTTGCTCTCATATTGTTCATGATCTGCATACTACACCATCCTATTGATTATACAATTTTGTAGGAGTCATGGGACCTTTTTTTGAGCAACTCCTCTGAAATTCAGTGACAGATTGCTTCATATTTGGTATGATGTCCATGATGTGTAGATGTACATATTTCACTGCCATACTGATCCAACAGTATTTGTAGGAGTTATAGGACTTTGTTAGAGCAACCCCTCTAGATTAAGTGACAGATTGCTTCTTATTTTGTATGATGTTGTCCATGATGTGTAGATGTACATATTTCACTGCAATAGTGATCCAACAGTATTTGTAAGAGTTAAGGGACTTTGTTAGAGCAATTCCTCTAAAATTAAGTGACAGATTGCTTCATATTTGGTATGATGTTGTCCATGATGTGTAGATGTACATATTTCACTGCCATACTTACCAAACAGTATTTGTAATAGTTAAGGGACTTTATTAGTGCTACTCCTCTCTGAAATTATTTGGCACATTGCTTCATATTTGGTATGATGTTGTCCATGATGTTTAGATGTACATATTTCAATGCCATACTGATCCAACAGTATTTGTAGAAGTTATGGGACTTTATTATATCAACTCCTCTGAAATTAAGTGACAGATTGCTTCATATTTGGTATGATGTTGACCATGATGTGTAGATGTACATATTGCACTGCCATACTGATCAAACAGTATTTGTAGGAGTTATGCGACCTTGTTAGAGCAACATCTGAAATAAAGTGACAGATTGCTTCATATTTGGTATGATGTTGTTCAAGATGTGCGGATGTACATATTTCACTGCCATACTGATCCAACAGTATTTGTAGGAATTTTGGGACTTTGACAATATTCCCTATAAATAAATTACATGTTTTTAGCTCACCTTGCCAATTTCCATTTGAGCTTTTGCCATTACTAAACATCCGTCGTGTGTCTTCCGTCCATCTGTTAACTTGTGATTTTGGTGCCAATCATAATTCCAAGTTGGCTGCCATTGCTGGTCTCGGTGTAACTTTGAAAACAAGAAAAAAAACCAAACTTTCTTCTAACCAAGATTGAACAGTTGTTTTATTTTTTAAGGAGCCACTAAGACAGTCACCATGTTAAATTTTGGTTGTTTAATGCACATAATGGAAAAAAACAGTTGCTGTACATTTATCTTATAAAACCAGTAGCCAGGTGAGCGAAACAGGCTCATGTGAGCCTCTAGTTTCTTAAGTGCAACTCCTCTGAAATTAAGTGACAGATTGCTTCATATTTAGTATGATGCTGTTCATGATATGTACATGTGCATAATCTACTTCCATACTGATCAAACAGTATTTGTAGGAGTTATGGGACTTTGTTAGAGCAACTCCTCTGAAATTAAGTGACAGATTGTTTCATTTTGCTATAATGTTGTTCATGATGTGTAGATGTACATACTCTTCTGCCATACTGATCAAACAGTATTTGTAAGAGTTATGGGGTTTGTTAGAGCAACTCCTCTGATATTAGTTGACAGATTATTTCATTTTGCTATGATGTTGTCCATGATGTGTAGATGCACATATTTCACTGCCATACTGATCAAACAGTATTTGTAAGAGTTATGGGACTTTGTTAGAGCAACTCCTCTGAAATTCAGTGACAGATTGCTTCATATTTGGTATGATGTTTTCCATGATGTGTAGATGCACATATTTCACTGCCATACTGATCAAACAGTATTTGTAAGAGTTATGGGACTTTGTTAGAGCAACTCCTCTGAAAGTAAGTGACAGATTGTTTCATATTTGGTATGATGTTGTCCGTGATGTGTAGATGTACAAATTTCACTGCCATACTGATCAAACAGTATTTGTAAGAGTTATGGGACTTTGTTAGCGCTACTCGTCTCTGAAATTAAGTGACAGATTGTTTCATATTTGGTATAATGTTGTTCATGATGTGTAGATGTGGGAACTATACTGCCATTTTGATCAAACAGTATTCATAGGAGTTATGTGACCTTGTTAGAGCAACTCCCTAGATTAAGTGAGATTGCTTCATATTTGGTATGATGTTGTCCATGATGTGTAGATGTACATATTTCACTGCCATACTGATCAAACAGTATTTGTAAGAGTTATGGGACTTTGTTAGAGCAACTCCTCTGAAATTAAGTGACAGATTGTTTCATGTTTGGTATGATGTTGTCCATGATGTGTAGATGTACATATTTCACTGCCATACTGATCCAACAGTATTTGTAGGAGTTATGGGACTTTGTAAGTGCTACTCCTCTCTGAAATTAAGTGACAGATTGCTTCATATTTGGTATGATGTTTTCCATAATGTGTAGATGTACATATTTCACTGCCATGCCGATCAAACAGTATTTGTAGGAGTTATGGGACTTTGTTAGAGCAACTCCTCTGAAATTAAGTGACAGATTACTTCATATTTGGTATGATGTTGTCCGTGATGTGTAGATGTACAAATTTCACTGCCATACTGATCCAACAGTATTTGTAGGAGTTATGGGACTTTGTTAGTGCTACTCCTTTCTGAAATTAAGTGACAGATTGCTTCATATTTGGTATGATGTTGTTCATGATGTGTAGATGTACATATTTCACTGCCATACTGATCCAACAGTATTTGTAAGAGTTATGGGACTTTGATAGAGCAACAACTCTGAAATTAAGTGACAGATTGCTTCAAATTTGGTATGATGTCCATGGTGTGTAGATGTACATATTTCACTGCCATACTGATCAAACAGTATTTGTAGGAGTTATGGGACTTTTGACAATTTTCCACAAAACTATTGTAAGAAAAGTTTAGGTTGACAGGGCGGAGTTACCTGTCATTCATGATTTGATCATTCCAAAAACAGAATAGGTACAATAGACCAAATACATGGTGTTCTTACTAAAAGATCAATAATTGTTTGATTGATGAATGTTCCTATCTATATCTTGGGGCATACGAATTACAAACTATTTGTTTTTGAAAAGTGTTCACTATAAAGATATACTACATGATTATTAATGATTAATTTGATTGTAACTTTGTAACACCTAATGTTGGCACTACACTGAAATAGTAGATTTACCCCAGTTCAAAGTTTAAGCCAAACTCCGCCCAGTCAATCTTAAGTTTTATTACAATACTAATATATTATCCCTTTAGCACAACTCCTCTGAAACTGTTTTACAGATAACATGTAGATGTTGATTCTTCACCCCAGATTGATAAAAAAGTATGAAGGGGTTATTGGACTGATTCTTTCCACTAAGCTACAAAAATAGCATCTTTTTAGCACAACTCTGAAACTGCTTGATAGATTGCTCCCATATTTGGTAGAATTGTTGGTCATGATGTGTAGATGTGCTAACTTGACTGTCCTATTGATGACATAATTTTTGTAGAAATATTGGATTTTGACTGTTTTTGCACCTAACTACTGAAATATCATTGTAAATGCCACTCTAAAGGATAGCTTTCATTTGGTAGGATTTTTGGTCATGTTGTGAAGATGTGCACGCTTTCCCCATCCAGGAATTCATAAATATTTCTATCAATACAAGGGACATTGGTATGTGAGTGGGCTTACTTCAGACTTTTATTGATACAGTGCTGTGGAAGAACTTTTAATCTTGGACATCAATTTACGTGGTTTACATTAATACCGCTATTTCGTGGGTACTTAAATTCGTGGTTAAAGCCACCACGAAATCAACGAAAATTGGAACCCCACGAACAATAGTACTTTCACAGTATTATCCAATATGTAGGGTATGGAGTATGTAAGCATACTCACTAAAGTTACTTTATTTCATTACCAGTCTATTCCAACCATCCATAAATCCTAAATGAAAGAATCATCAAAGCATGTGCATGTATTGTTGGTGATGGACCAGAATCCTGACAAAATAAGGTTTTACACATAATTGACTTGCATTCAAGTTACATACCAGTTTACAATTCAGTTTCCGTTCTCATTACTGTACATGGTAGGATAATCTAACCTTGTATGTGCACAAATCCTGCACGTGTTGATGATAGGTCAGCATGGAGGTGAAATTTAGATTACTTTAACCAGTATGTCATATGATTGACTTACATTCAAGTTTATTTCTCAATCGACAGGCAGAATATTCTCAACGTTAAAGGTCTTTCAAGTTTGTCAATAGACTTTGATCTTATATGGTCCAAAGTAAAACTGTGTTTCCTTCTGGCAACCATTTTTGAATAGAACACAGACCTACTGGTCACCTTTTTTTGAAGGAGACCAATTAAGGACCATGGTGTCTAAGTTTGGATTTTTTCTCCCTTCCTGGTGAAGGACAAGAATGATATTTCTTCATGTACATAAAGTGTCCTTCCTTTGTGTAAAGGTTTCATAAAATACTTCAAGTGGTTTCCGAGGAGTTGTAATTATAAGAAGTGTGGACAGATGGACAGACAGACTGACGGAGTGATTATTATATTCCCCCTGATTTTGTTTGCAAAAGGATGGTATAACTATGCTCTACGCTGGAGAGCATCTTAGAAGAGGTGCCAGACTTGCCGGACATATTTTTAAAGAGGAACCACCCAAGGAATATTGTGACCAAGTTTTATTCTAATTGTTTTTGTGACTTCAGAGGTCATTCAATTCTTTTGAACTAGGTTCCCCATCTGCAGCCATCTTAGATGTGATGCAGACTTGTCAGACATTTTTCAAACTGGTCCAACTAACGACAATTGCGAGATGGTTCCAATTAGACAAGTACTTTCTAAGGAGAAGATCTTTGACTATGTTTTCCTAGAGGGTCAAATATTAAACTAAGTTTCAACTGGCAGTCAGCTTGGATGAGATGTGGAACTGCCCGACACTATTTCAAACCTGTTTACACATTTTTGCTTTTAGTTCCAGATTGTTATACAATAGTTTTGTTGGACAATTCAAAAGGACCTAATAGTTAAGGATAAGTTCAAAATAGCAAGTCTCCAAATTTTTTTTACAATACATGTTGTTCTGGAGTTAAAGTAGTTTGATTGCACAAAAGGAACAAGAAGACTGTTAAGGTAATAGACAATGGACAATAAAAAGTAATTTTTACCATGTAGTAGTAGTTTTTAAAATGTGTATATAAAGGAGGCATCCAATAGGCATATACACAAATTTCTCAGGTTTTAGTTAATAGGTGAAAAGGATGTTATTGTTTTTATGTGCAAACCACCAAAAAGACCTATATAGTTGTTTTGATAATCTAGATGATTCCTTCACAACTTTGTCAAGCAACTAAGAAAGTTCCAAAATTGGGTATGTAAATTGGTGTGTATGTTTTTTAAAAAAAAAAACATGTAGATTTATAGGAGAAGATCTTTTAATAGTTTTTCCCATAGGCTGACAGTTAAACTAAGTTCCACCATCTTGGATAGGGGAACAGACCTGCTGTTGTCACCTCACAATTTGATTGGTTGTTGGAAAAAAAATATGGCATCTCTGGTTGTGCTCAAGTAAAAAAACCCATGGAAACCTCACGTGAAGTTTCACACTTGAGGTACAAGCAAAGGGATTCTCTATTGGCCAATCAGCCAAAAAGCAAAATTCCTAATAATTTCATAATAGGCCTCCAACAAACTCTATATTCAAAAAGATAATAAGAACTGCTGCTGGAATATTATCTATGTTATGAATTATACCAAGTGACATCTACTTACTGGCATTGAAAACACAATTTGAAACTAACATTTTATTAACTTTAAGAAAAAAATTGTCTAAAAATAAATATGCATATAAAATAGAATGTAAAATAAAATATAAGGAATGTACAAGACAATTGTAAATGTAACAACACTTGGTTTTCTTTAATTTCATACTGGATGTTCAAGCAGTAATGGCGCAAATTATAAACAGGCTTTTAAACATAGAAATTTATTTCATTAAAATATCTTCTATTTTCCATTAATTCATGCAATATTTTCTTCTTGATTAAATAAGTCTTTGAAAAATGCAAATGCTGACCCTTTAATTATGCATACACTTTAAGGAGGTTCGCTCCTCATGTTTTGGGATTTCTGTCAGATTTTCGGAATTCTCTGGATTTATCCATTTACAAGCATTATAATTTTTTCCCCATTGACCCCCTTATTTTTTCCCATATTTTCATTTTAAACATTATTATGAGCATTCTGCAAAAATTTCATCAAATTTTATCTATTCTGTCACATTCATTTATGGTCAAACCTTGCTAATGTGAATCCTATGAAAAATCTGAGGAGTTCAGTTTCCCGCCAAATTTTCAATCACTTATTTCTCAAAAATGAGATCATCAACCTACCAATTTTTTTTCACTTAAATTATTTCTTTTTAATTTTCTAACAAAAAATTACATTTATTGGAAACCCTTTTTACATGTGTATTTTCAAATGGAGTAGCGAACCCCCTTAATTGAATATTCCTAGTTTTTTTACAGTGGAAGTTATTCAGGATGACACATACATATTTGTTATTTAAACCAGTATATTTTTTAGAACTAAAACAAATACAATAATATCTTCCTCATTTTGCAAAAAATAGCTATTTTCTAAAACTCAGAGTTGTCAAGATAATACACTTATACAGTGTAAAAGGAAGTTAAAACTCATCCAAAATTTCATAAATAATTTAAAGTAACATATAATAATAAGCAACAGTGATTGTTTATTGAACATGCATTAATTTTTAACCATTATGATTCATATGCAGTGTGTTGTGTTGATAACCCAATAAAAATCTGGAAATACCATAAATTTATATTTTATCAAACCAAGAACTGGACAGTATAAAGGGCTAAAACAGAAACAAGAATTGCACTGAGAAGTACTATTATATCAGGTATATAAATGCACATAACAAATAAATGCAATTGATTAGGATTACTGAACCTCTGTCAAATAAGATTGATTTCAGTTATATAGTCAGTAACAGGGGATACGGGAACATATGAACTAGCAAACTCCTATCAGAACTTTTTTCAGGATTTCCATATACAGCCACAATTGAAGGATATGGAGTAAATGAACACATATATAGATACATTATATATATATAGTGTGATGGTACAACATCTTGTATCAGGTAGAGTCCGTTGAATGAGCTGTATCACTACGAGTCGCGTCAGCAACGAGTAGTGATGTGTATCATTCAACCGACGAGACATGATACAAGGATGTTGTACCATCACATCTCTATATATAATTTGTTTATCTAACATTCTACAAAAATTAATACTTAAAAATAGTTTTATTCATTTGACGTTACATTATTTTCAGTTTTAACCATGGAACTACTTTGTGTTTTACGTGACGTTTTGCTTTTGTTGATGTGGATACACGCACCACGTCGCGCCATTCTTTTATCACCACAGTGTGGTGATACAACTTTTTGTATCATACAAGTTGCGCTTTGTAGTATTTCTGCCGTATTTTATATGAAAACTCTTACAATGTGAGATAAAAATAAATATAAACTATATAATGAAGAAAATTTACCACACAAGAAAGTTTTTTACTGTGACACCTCCATTGTGAACTGGATTATCAATAAATATGACACATTAAAGGGGCACAACTTGATCAATTGTAACTCTTCCAGTTACCAAGTTTTTATTTTTTTTACTGTGACACCTCCATTGTGAACTGGATTATCAATAAATATGACACATTAAAGGGGCACAACTTGATCAATTGTAACTCTTCCAGTTACCAAGTTTTTATTTTTTTTTACTGTGACACCTCCATTGTTAACTGGATTATCAATAAATATGACACATTAAAGGGGCACAACTTGATCAATTGTAACTCTTCCAGTGACCAAGTTTTTATTTTTTTACTGTGACACCTCCATTGTGAACTGGATTATCAATAAATATGACACATTAAAGGGGCACAACTTGATCAATTGTAACTCTTCCAGTTACCAAGTTTTTATTTCTCCATTGTGAACTGGATTATCAATAAATATGACACATTAAAGGGGCACAACTTGATCAATTGTAACTCTTCCAGTTACCAAGTTTTTATTTTTTTTGTGTGAAGCATTTGAAGATCAAGGATTTCTGAAACTTAATATTTAATTCCCTGACTCAAAAAATAAAAGTATTTCAAAAACAAAATACCAAGTCAAATTTATAGTTCTCATATCAGACATTGTAAACCTAATCAGAGTTAATTGACTTAAGGAAAAAAAGCCTGTACAATACACATAAATGTATTGGCAAACAGAAAACAGTCAAGTAATGGACAGGAGGCACTGTAGATAACTAATGACACCATAATGAAACTTAAATTTTAATATGACTTGCCTAAAATGCTTTGTGTTTACACCTATTATATATTTGTGCTGTTCCAAAATCACCCACACATGCAATTAAAAATAAGAAAATGTAAATAAGGTGATCTTTATACTTTCTTGATTTGTATGATTGACTTTTTTTCATGTCAACGTTAAATACATGTTAAGTACTTAATTCTGTGTTTCTTTTTTAATGTTTGTTGCTTATTTCTGTATGTTTAATAAGCTGAATAGCCATTATCTATCTTTACCTAGGATTGCTTCATTTCAAAAATTTTACTTTTTGTGATCTATTAGAATCAAAATCATTCATGGGAGCTTTAATATATATTGATTTTTTTACCATGGGTTGGGCCTTCTCTGATGCTCAGGGTAAAATATTTGGCATAAAACCTGTGGTAAAATCAGTATATATTCAAGCTCCAATGAACTATTCCTTAAACAAATATCAAATTATTACTATATTTTTCTACATAGATCAATGGTTCAGCAAACAGGAAAAAGAAATGCAACCAACCTCTCAACAAACTCACTACTGAATCAATACTTCTGACCAAAATATAAAATCATTACTACAAATACAAGCTTAGATGAAAGTTTTTCCAAACAACACAAAGACTGACGAGGATAAAATAGTACATCCCTCTGTACAGAGCAGGGAAACAAAAATATCAACAATAATTTAACCAAAAAAAAACTTGTGTATAAACTACAAACTATTAATTGTGCAATTAAAAAAATAAATGCAAATATATAAAAAATAACTAGAAATAAGATGCAACTGCAATTATCAGAAATGGAGACATTTTATCACAATAAGATAATTAATAAAAAAAAATATATAAAATATAAAGTAAATATATTGTACAACCCTGAAAGACAACTACAGATTCTAAATAGTCAAAAATTAATAAAGAAAAATCTTTTAATTAGATATCTATATTTGTAATATGTATAACTAACAAGTATATGTCAATGCATACTTTTCCCTCATTTGGAAGAAATATTTTAAACAATGACATAATATTTCTTTCTTATGGATCTATTGTTATGTAACATTTATTCTGTTTGAAACAAATATTGTAATGTTTGTTCTGCTGGAAAGAACAGAATATTCTGTTGTTACAAATCCTTATGGAACAAATATTATGAAGGAACAAAAAGCACATGACATGTAGACCCTAATACACGTTTTGCCTACCTCTGTTTGAACTACCCTTTATAAAACTTAAGGACCTAATTAATCTACTCTTCAAGAAAATGAGGTCACATCAAAGGAAGTATTGCAGAAAATTATAATCTATCCTCTATAAAATATCATTAACCACACAAATGCAGTTACTGAGAAAGGGATCAAATCACATAAACTTAATATATTTTTTAGACCATGAGACTGATGTTAAGATCCATAGCATATGGCAGACAGTATTAATGTACTACTCTAGAGAGCAAATTACATACTTTAATGTCATTGCCTTACAACATACTATTTTTGAGAAACTTATCAACCATCAAATTAAGGTCAATATTGAAATACATAAACCATACAGTCAACTCAAGTCCAACCCATATTCTTTATATCATTGCCTTACCACTTACAATTCCTGAGAAACTCATCCATACCTGTCAACTCTCCCGATTTCATCGGGAGGCTCCCGATATTTTGTCCAAAATTCACGTATCTCCCGCCTGCTACCAATCTCCCGAGAGGGAGCTCAGAATCTCCCGATTTCCGGAAAATCGCCAAAAAATGGAAGTATGATGCTCATAATCTTTGTCACTTTTATCTAATTGCCCTAAATGATAATTTTATTACACCTGTTCTGCTAATTAAAGGATTAGTTCAGTCGTAAACAAACATTCATCGGCAATGTTTACCTGAGTTATGACCTAATTACCTGTCAATCAGAGATTACCTGCTTAATTAAATTGCAATTTCCAGTCAATTGCTTAAGATAATTATTTTTTTTTATCATTGAATTTCGTTTCCACTATATTTTCACAATAAAATTCCCAGGGAGACAGGGAAAAAAAATATCTATTTTTACCAGAACACGTATTTTGACAACTGAGTTGTTTCCCTTTAAAATTTGTGTTTTAACTTTAGAAATTTTATTCTTAAGCATTTTAATTATGATCCATTTATTTTTATTAATTTACATCAAAAACCAATTTGAACTTTAGTTAAAAGGTTTGGAAATGTTTTAAAGCAAAATTTGTTGATATTTGCAAAATTTTAAATTTTTCTGTACTAATTCAAGGAAATTTCTTTCACAATATTAAAAAATAATTTGATTACCATCAATCCTTGCACAGTGTTACATCACTGAATCAATGTCTTAGACAGGCCACAAACACAACGGAAAAGATCATTGAAATCTCGAAGGGAAAGGAACAAGAGACGCCTTGAAGATTTCATTGCCCGGAAGCAACAACGACAGGATGAGACAACTGCCTTAGTTAAATCCAGCGGCATGGATATTGACCCCGTTACAGAAAGCGAGCAGTCTGAATGTGGAGATCCAGTTCAACAACAACAACCGGAAAAGATTGGAACTGTTACCGCTGAACCATTAGGCGCCGCGGGCATCTCGGAAGAACCAGATGTCCCGCATGCCGATGTTGACAGAATCAATATGGTAGCGAAAAGACAACTGGGACACGCTAACACCAGCACCATCAGAGATAGAAAAAGATTAGAAGTAAAGAAAATAACTCTAGATAAACCACAGAGTACATACATACTTGAGATACCGGAGAGAGACAGCTATCTGTTGGTATATTCAACAACGCTGAACGCTTACAAAGAGGTGACAAAGAAAAAAGACGAAGACCTCTACAGCGACATAAAAAGAAGTCATGACCACTGGTATGACATACGCCATCCAGATAACTTCTTTTACTCAAAAGAAAGAACAGATGAAGTAGTGAAGATAGTGGACAAGTACCAGATGGACTTAAGAAATATTTAGAAAAGAAATTAGATTTGATTTGTTAAAATAAAGGGCGAGATAAGCCCCAAGACCAAACACCCTTTTTGTTAAACTTAAACTTTTTTATTTTGTTAAAGTCCCCTTCGCCCGAAATACCTTAAGAAAAGAAAAAAAAAAAAAAAAAAAAAATGTCTTAGACACCCATTTTGCATTGCAATGGCAGATCAGGTGATAAAGTGATGTAATTAGAAGAGTTACTGACAAGTAAGGAGTTAATCTAAAAATATGTGCTTGTGCATAGTACAATAATTGAATATATACATACATAATAGTATCATATACCTAAATTGTGTTAAAATTGGACTGAATATTTGTCGCGAAGCCTCTTACGGCAAATCTCCCTACTTGAGAAAATTTTTGGAAGGGAGATCTCCCTACTTGAGACAATTTTGGTAGGGAGATCTCCCTACTTGGGGCTTTCAAAGGTTGACAGGTATGAACTCATCTAATAGAAACCTTAATGTAGCCACTAGACCATGAAATTGAAGTCAAGGTCAAAACCATATGGCAGACAGTCATGTACTTCTCAAGAGCAACCTTCATACCTAATATTATATCCCTACCACTAACATTTATTGTAAAACTGATCAAATCATTGGAAATATTTAACCATGTGCACTAGACCATAAAATTAAGGTCAAGTTCAAAGGTCATATAGCTGACAACCATGTACTACTCAAGAGCAACCTACATGCCAATATCATTGAGCTCTCACTTCCATTTATTGAGAAACTTGTCAAATCAGAAGAATTTAACTTTGGCAATGGACCATGAAATTGAGGTCAAAGTCAAAAGCCATCTGGCAGACTGTCAGTATCATGTACTAGCCAAGACCAAATTTATACTGACGTATTGCTTGTAGTTGTTGGGAAAATATAAAAAATTTCAAATGGTTATTAGACTGTTAAATTGAGGGCTAAGTCAACAGCCATATGGCAAACTGTTATGAACTTACCAAGACCAGCTTTTATACCAATATGTATTATCAACCACATTTGGCCAGTTATTGTGATTTAAATGGTGAAAAACTTCCTAAAAGGCAACCACGAAGTGGGAGCCTTTTGAGAAGTTTTTACGCTTTTTAATTACTACAACTGGACAAAATGTGATTGTTAATTTGTGCAAAGTTTCAAATGTAAAAAATGTCAATCTTTGTGTTTTAAATGCTATGAAACATGTACTACACCATTTGAATGCATGCTGCAAAAGACTCATTATTAATTTTTATAACAAGGAATGACAAGATGCATTGCCTCAAAAGAAAACATAAAATTGTTTAACGTCAACTTTGGAAAATACTTAAATAATTAAATAAATTGCTGCCTTACGTAATGTTATAATATCCGGTACTTGAGCAAATTTCACATCATTATGTTTCTCAACACCTGTATCTGTGTAGACTTTAAATGACTTAGATATAGATTGCCTCTGCTGCTTGTTAATGATATGTTTCATTTTAAGCCAATGAAAACATTTCATGAAGTTCACTGGGAGGAGTTTTTGGGTCTGATATAAAAAATCTTTCATTTCTATGACCTTTCATAACAATTTTCATTTATAAAACTTGAGTTTTGCAACCATCTAACAGATTTTTACATTGATATCGATTGTTTAAATAACAACATGAACAAATGGAAAGTTACATTTGCGGTAAACTTTGCACAAATATCACTGACTTACAAGACCAGCCTATATACATTGACTTATCATCTATAGTGACTGAGAAACTGAGGTTAAATATAGTTATTGAGAGACTGGTCTAATAAGGAAAAAATCTGAACATGGTCACTAAACCATGAACTGGAGGTCAAAGTCAAAAGGTCAAGGTCAATAGCCACATAATTTACCTACCACTTGTTGTTATTAAGAAACAGACCTAATCACAAAAACTTAACCTGGACACTGGACTGTAAAATATATGTAAAGGCCATATGATTTTGTGTCCTCCAGATGAGGTTCAATGTAAGCTACCAATGACCTAAATATTATGTTCCTACATCAAAGGGTTCTAAAATATATATCACGTTTACTCCGAAGCTGCTGTCATTCTTTGAGCGCATTGTCTCGCTTTCTTCAGATTTCATTACATTTGAGACAAAAACAGTGTATATCTATAAAAACATGTACAAAAGATACTGTAATACTCTACTGAAAAAAGTGGACGGATAATTCATTTTCTCCTATAAAAATTTATAACTATGAACAGAAACTATAAAAAAAGACAACAGTACAAAATATTAGTAATAACAATCTAAAATCTAATCTTATATTTCAATTATAAAATGTGTATTTTGTTTCTATTTTTTTTAAACACGACTGTAGAAGAAAATAACAAGCAACATCTAATCATTTAATTTAGTCTTGGAGACAAAAAAAAAATCTGTGACTGCACAATAGTTGAGAGACATTCCCTAGAACAGATGGTTTCCAAGCTGCAAGAAAATTAGGTACCTCATCATGTTTAAACATACATTTGACATTTAGATGTTTTTGCATGCCCAAAATAACTTCAAATAGAATAGAATATAATTATGTATATAAAAACTGTAGTGTAAAAAAATACTCTAAAAAAGGACTTGTATAAAAAAAATCATTGTATGATATTTATATGTATTATTTTATCACACCATGTAAAATTGTCACTTTAAAATCATCAACCATTGTAATGACATTATATTCTCAAATAAAATTTTTATATCGAAATTTTGTGAATTTCAGAGAGTATTAAATGAGTATTAAACACTAAAGAAGTTTTATCTTTATATATTAGAGTAAATTAGTGTGCTTCCACTATTCACTACTATGTTAAAAAAACATACTATATATTCATATAGTAAACTATCATATAGCATCTTCAAAAATGTGTAAAAGATGTTCCCTTCTCACTTTGAAAATATCAAGTCTTCCAATTCGCTGCAAAATTTGCAAATCAAAGATATTTTCAGTAAAAACTAATAAATTTTGCTGATGCGATATTAAATGTTTCATAATTTACATAACAGAACAAGTTTTAGAACTTTTCTCATTAACTATAGGTTTCTGTACAGTAGAATTGTTGGTGCTAGATTTCTGTGGTGTAGAAATGTTCATGTTTTTAGGTCCTTCAGATCTCTGTACAGAATCTATTGGCTTCTCCACTTTATCTTTAGACTTCTCCACTTTATGTTTAGACTTCTCCACTTTATCTTTAGACTTCTCCACAATATCATTTGGTTTGTTAATATCGGGCTTGTTTTCTGAAGAAACATATAAATTTTAGCAAACATATCTCCTATAACCTGGTTGTTAAGTAAGCTTAGGCTACTGAAAAGAGGCACTGTCCAAAGTAACATAATAGATGTATAAGGTAACGCTCCTGAATTGGAGGATCATATGATCATAGACTACTGAAAAGAGGCACTGTCCAAAGTAACATAATAGATGTATATTTTATTACGTCCTAAGGTAACACTCCTGAATTGGAGGATCATATGTAAAACAAACATATAAACAAGAATTTCACTTCAAATAAAATATCTTGCCATACATATAATGAATACAATAATAAGTGCAGTTGTCTAAAAAACTTATCAATATATCTGAATGATATATTTTCTGCATGAACTTCCATATTTTATGGTGGATATGTAACAGGGGATTTATTCTAGAAGTGTATTCCTTCCTTTTGTATTCAATGCACTAGGGTAGAGTATCCACAACATATAACTGACTAATTTCACTGGAGAGCTGATCTTGACGGAATAAATACCAAGGTAGAAATAAAATAGGTTATTTATATACCTGGAAATTGTGCCCAACGGAAAGAAAGCACGCTTACAGATACTGTGTTTCAAACTAATTGAAATAAATTGTCAATATGTGTTTTTTATCAAGGAAAATCAATGTAGGACAGAGTAAATAATTCTTTCTTCCTACAAATGTTTCAACCTAATCTAAACACTATAACTAGAGGCTCCCAGGAGCCTGTATCGCTCACCTGGTTTTCACTTGCCACAATCAAGGTAACAATGTAAGTTATACAGTTGATCTTCAGTTTCTCAAACTTTCTTAGGTAGACACCTCCAATATCTTGAACTGTTTTTAAAGTCTGATCATGTTTTATCATATTTCTTTGTTGGGATTTTTTTATAAAAAATGGTCTTGCTAAGGACCACTTTTGACACCAGTTTTGAAGTTGAGACGTCATTTTATAAATGGCAGTCAACAAACAATTTTCAACATCAGTTTTGAAGTCGCAACATCAATATCTATTTGGAAATCAAATTTCATTGAAATCGTACAATGTTGAATTTTCCCGCCTTTTTAGACGGCCATTTTGAAAATGGCGGTCAAGGAACAATTTTCAACACCGGTTTTGAACTCGCAACATGAAGATCTATTTGGAATCCAAATTTCATTGAAATCGGACAATGTTGAATTTTCCCGCCTTTTTTGGCGGCCATTTTGAAAATGGCGGTCAAGGAACAATTTAATTTCAACATCAGTTTTGAACTCACAACATCAAGATCTATTTGGAAACTAAATTTCATTGAAATCAGACCATGTTGAATTTTCCCGCCTTTTTTGGCAGCTATTTTGAAAATGGCGGTCAACAAACAATTTTCAACACCCGTTTTGAACTCGCAACATTAAGATCTATTTTTGGATCTATTATTGGAATCCAATTTAATTGAAATTGGACAATGTTGAATTTTCCCGCCTTTTTTGGCGGCCATTTTGAAAATGGCGGTCAAGGAACAATTTTCAACATCAGTTTTGGACTCACAAGATCTATTTGGAAACCAAATGACATTAAAATCGGACAATGTTGAATTTTCCCACCTTTTTTGGCAGCCATTTTGAAAATGGCGGTCAATGGACAATTTTCAACTTCGGTTTTTAAGTGGCAACATCAATATCTACTTGGAAACAAAGTTTCATTGAAATCGGACAATGTTGAATTTTCCCGCCTTTTTTGGCAGCCATTTTGAAAATGGCGGTCAACGAACAATTTTCAACTTCGGTTCTGAAGTCGCAACATCAATATCTACTTGCAAACTAAATTTCATTGAAATCCGACAATGTTGAATTTTCCCGCCTTTTTTGGCGGCCATTTTGAAAATGGCAGTCAAGGAACAATTTTCAACACCGGTTCTGAACTCGCAACATCAAGATCTATTTGGAAACCAAGTTTCATTGAAATCGGACAATGTTGAATTTTCCCGCCTTTTTTTGGTGGCCATTTTGAAAATGGCGGTCAAGGAACAATCTTCAACATCAGTTTTGAAGTTGCCACAGCATCGCAAACATTTCATCAATTTACACTTAACCTTTATCTTCTATAGTTTTGGAAGTAATAGATGAAAAATACAAAAATTTAAAAAATTCGGTGAAAAAAGGGCAATAACTCCTACAAGGGTTTATGGATTTTCTTCAAAATTTCAGGGTAGGTAGATCTTGATATGCTGAACATTTTTGCCATTTACATTTGACTTCTATCTGTTACACTTTTTGAAATAAAAAATAAAAAATGCAAAAATTTTGAAAATTTAACGGAAAAAGGGCTCTATCTCCGAGATCAGCTTTCGGATATTCTTCAAACTTGCAAAGTGGGTAGATCTTGTCATGCTGATCATTTTTACTCCATGTCAGATTTTTGATATCTGTAACAGTTTTCGAGTTATTAGCCAAAAACTGCAATTTACCTCTATGTTCTATTTTTAGTAACAGCAGCCATGTTGTTTCGTCTACGAACATAAAAATCACAAATTTGAAAGTGCTTACCCTGGTGATGAATCAGGCCAAGTTTGGTAAGTATTGGCCCTGTAGTTTCAGAGGAGAAGATTTTTGAATAAAAGTTAACGGACGGACGGACGACGGACGGACGGACGACGGACGCCGAGTGATGGCAAAAGCTCACATGGCCTTTGGCCAGGTGAGCTAACAATGCATAAAATACATACCACTGTCTTGAACATTTACAATAGGTTTTATAACTGGTTTATATTCCATTGTATGATTTGTCACAGTTCCAGTCCTGTCTACAGGTCGTTCCTCCATTATTACTGAGTTTATACTATTTTGTGCTACTTTTTGTGACTTTTCCTGCATTTCACCACCACCTGTCCTTTCTATATCCTGTAAATTATCATTTCCCCCAGTCGTTGTACTGAGTTTATTGGTAGGGACTGTATCTTCCCCTTTCCATTGTAAGTACGCATGGCTTTGTTGTAGATATTCAGACAGTAGTATGTCCTCCTCAAACAACTGTAAATGTCCAGAACCATGTATACTGACAGTACCAGCTGGGAGGGGAGTAATACCAGCTTTACTTTGATGGTCTGGACATAACCAGGAAATCTTACCCACCTGATGGTAACATCTGAAATCAGAT
>MJUU01069938.1:63443-81677 GCA_002080025.1 Modiolus philippinarum | reverse complement strand
TTGAATTTTCCCGCCTTTTTTTGGTGGCCATTTTGAAAATGGCGGTCAAGGAACAATCTTCAACATCAGTTTTGAAGTTGCCACAGCATCGCAAACATTTCATCAATTTACACTTAACCTTTATCTTCTATAGTTTTGGAAGTAATAGATGAAAAATACAAAAATTTAAAAAATTCGGTGAAAAAAGGGCAATAACTCCTACAAGGGTTTATGGATTTTCTTCAAAATTTCAGGGTAGGTAGATCTTGATATGCTGAACATTTTTGCCATTTACATTTGACTTCTATCTGTTACACTTTTTGAAATAAAAAATAAAAAATGCAAAAATTTTGAAAATTTAACGGAAAAAGGGCTCTATCTCCGAGATCAGCTTTCGGATATTCTTCAAACTTGCAAAGTGGGTAGATCTTGTCATGCTGATCATTTTTACTCCATGTCAGATTTTTGATATCTGTAACAGTTTTCGAGTTATTAGCCAAAAACTGCAATTTACCTCTATGTTCTATTTTTAGTAACAGCAGCCATGTTGTTTCGTCTACGAACATAAAAATCACAAATTTGAAAGTGCTTACCCTGGTGATGAATCAGGCCAAGTTTGGTAAGTATTGGCCCTGTAGTTTCAGAGGAGAAGATTTTTGAATAAAAGTTAACGGACGGACGGACGACGGACGGACGGACGACGGACGCCGAGTGATGGCAAAAGCTCACATGGCCTTTGGCCAGGTGAGCTAACAATGCATAAAATACATACCACTGTCTTGAACATTTACAATAGGTTTTATAACTGGTTTATATTCCATTGTATGATTTGTCACAGTTCCAGTCCTGTCTACAGGTCGTTCCTCCATTATTACTGAGTTTATACTATTTTGTGCTACTTTTTGTGACTTTTCCTGCATTTCACCACCACCTGTCCTTTCTATATCCTGTAAATTATCATTTCCCCCAGTCGTTGTACTGAGTTTATTGGTAGGGACTGTATCTTCCCCTTTCCATTGTAAGTACGCATGGCTTTGTTGTAGATATTCAGACAGTAGTATGTCCTCCTCAAACAACTGTAAATGTCCAGAACCATGTATACTGACAGTACCAGCTGGGAGGGGAGTAATACCAGCTTTACTTTGATGGTCTGGACATAACCAGGAAATCTTACCCACCTGATGGTAACATCTGAAATCAGATTTAAAACAAGTCAACAAGAGAGGGGTGTAATACCAGCTTTACTTTGATGGTCTGGACATAACCAGGAAATCTTACCCACCTGATGGTAACATCTGAAATCAGATTCAAAACAAGTCAACAAGAGAGGGGTGTAATACCAGCTTTATTTTGATGGTCTGGACATAACCAGGAAATCTTACCCACCTGATGGTAACATCTGAAATCAGATACAAAACATGTCAACCAGGGAGGGGTGTAATACCAGCTTTATTTTGGTCTGGACATAACCAGGAAATCTTACCCACCTGATGGTAACATCTGAAATCAGATTCAAATCAACAAGGAAGGAGTGTAATACCAGCTTCAAAGGTGACAACTACCTTGAAAGATCACTTACATACTAATTTAATCTAAAGTTAAAATCTTACTAAAGGCTCAGTAGTTGTTATTATTGACTTTCAGTTCAGATGAGGGGGATTTTTTACTAAATATTAAAAGATCAGTGATGCACTAATTAACTAATGATTAATAAGCTGTGGGAGGATACACTTCACACGTGTTCTGGTCCAAAGACATGCACCTGCAGTTTTCTTACACTCTTGGTAAAGGTGTTTACTCCAAAAATATGGGCCTTTTCTATTATGTATATAATTTTTAGAATTTTTTATTATTACATTTTGATATTTTTTAATTGTGTTCCCCAGGTCCCAAAGCTAAGTTAGTCTACTGATTTTGCCTAAACTCACAATTGAGTTTGGTTTTTTCTATATATAAATGGATCATTGGTGTACTACTTTACTAAGTGCAAGTTCTTTTTTTATTGAAAAGTGCAGTGATTTACTAACTGACTCGCAGTTTACATCGGGGTTTTCCTTGATCTTTAAGACTCATTAGTGCATAAATCAACTCATAATTCCAAGTATTTTTTGCCTTAACTGAAAGTTCACTAATGTAATTATTACCTCACTTTCACTGTTAGTACTTTATTTGTTTGTAGTGTTTGTATCATGTTCTGTCCTAGTCATTTATGGTCTCTCTTTGTGTAATCCTTATATTGTCATGTATTCTGGAATGTGTGATCCTTATATTGTCATGTATTCTGGATTTATGTTCTCTCTGTGTGTGATCCTTATATTGTCATGTATTCTGGATTTATGTTCTCTCTGTGTGTGATCCTTATATTGCCATGTATTCTGGATTTATGTTCTCTCTGTGTGTGACCCTTATATTGTCATGTATTCTGGATTTATGTTCTCTCTCTGTGTGTGATCCTTATATTGGCTTGTATTCTGGATTTATGTTTTCTCTGTGTGTGATCCTTATATTGTCATGTATTCTGGATTTATGTTCTCTCTGTGTGTGACCCTTATATTGTCATGTATTCTGGATTTATGTTCACTGTGTGTGTGATCCTTATATTGTCATGTATTCAGGATTTATGCTCCCTCTGTGTGTGATCCTTATATTGTCATGTATTCTGGATTTATGTTCTCTCTGTGTGTGAAACTTATATTGTCATGTATTCTGGATTTATGTTCTCTCTGTGTGTGATCCTTATATTGTCATGTATTCTGGATTTATGTTCTCTCTGTGTGTGACCCTTATATTGTCATGTATTCTGGATTTATGTTCTCTGTGTGTGTGATCCTTATATTGCAATGTAATAGGATTTATGTTCTCTGTGTGTGTGATCCTTATATTGTCATGTATTCAGGATTTATGTTCTCTCTGTGTGTGATCCTTATATTGTCATGTATTCTGGATTTATGATTTTTGGTTGTTGCATCGGTATTCATTTTGAATTAATCAATTAATAATGAAGGATCAGTGATGATCTAGGTCTAGATAACTCGTAGATTGGTGTGAGTTCTTGCTAAATACTTAAAGATCAGTTTTTTGCTCATGAACTCACAGTTCAGAGCAGTTTCTTGGTCAGATATTGGAGGTTCATTAATATGAGCAATTATCTTGCATCTTCAGTTTGGGTTCTGAAGGTATATTTAAGACCACTGAAATATTACTAGTAACTGAGTAACAGGTTTATGTGGATTCTTGCTCTAATAATTTTGGGCTCTTACTCATTAATGAAGGATTGTTAATGTAAAAATAACCTCTCAATATTGAAGGACAGCTGGTGTTTTATTGATATAGACATTTGGCTTGCCACTAAGCTGTGCGATATAATGTTGTTTGAACTAGTGAAATCACACACAAGACAAATATTTACAGATAATATTGTACAATGATTAACATATACTTCATGGTCTTGTCACTAAGCCATGCGATATGATGTTGTGTGAACAAGTGATATTATATACTCATTTAAATATCCATAATCTGACTTGTTCAAATCATGTCACTTGACATTTGAGATTTCCCTGGGTCAACCGATTAGTATTGGGTCGCATAGGAAGGTCAACCAATGAACAAGAAAATTCAATATAATATAACAGTTACCTCCCTAGATAGTGTGTGACCTATCCATTTCTCTCCCCTCAAAAATAAGGTCACCCTCCAGCAAGCTCTTGGGTGACCTTTTTTTCTCGGGGAGAGAAACCACTGGGTCACACACAATCCCCGTTGGTAATTGTATAATATCATATGCAAGACAAATATTCAGTTAATATCATATAAGGTACCTGTCCAGCTGATTAACAAATGCTTCATGGTCTTGATGTTCAGCCACCATTTTGAGGATTGTCTTGTAGGAGTCATCAAATTTCTTTACACCAATTCCTTCCTGTTTAAATATAAAAGGTTATGATTTTTATCAAATTTACTGTCATTCCAGTATTACATTCAAGTCAATTTTATCACTGTGTCAATGCCTTTGTTTTTTTAAAAATTATATCACATGCTGAGTCAGCTAAATTTTGTTTCTGGCTTATAACCATACTTATACAGTCTCTACATACTGCAGTATAGAGTCCATAAAAATATTCCATGTGAGAGATTAATGCTTTTTATTAAATCATTTCAGTTATGGTGTACTCGTTCTCGCAAAAATTATTCCTACAGACACACTTTCATACTTTCAAATTTTGGTATTTTAATAACAGTGGAAGTACTTTTATTTATAGATATCAGTTTTCTTGCTTTTCATATATATCACTATTTAGTAGGTACTTAAATTTGTGGGTTCAAATTCTTTGCTTTAAAACTCCAAGGAAATTGTATTTTGATTAAAACTTAATTTTATGGTTTTAGCAAACCACAAACTTCCATGAATATTGGAACCCCACAAACAACAAGCCTTTGACAGTATTGTAATTTCCTATTCTGACCACCTGTTTACAGTGCCCACAATTCTCACTATTTTACTGACTTGATGAGTAACCCCTTTATTCTGAAACAGATGAAGCCCCTTTGGGTCTCTTGTTTATTGAAATGGTTTTAATTGTTAAAAGTATCTGTTTACACATGCTATAAGAAACTTACAGAAAACAAGAGGCTCTCAAGAGCCTGTATCGCTCACCTGGGTCCTGCAGCACTATAATTCCCAACTGATGGTCCATCTTTGGTGGTGTATGCACATAAAAATCATAAACTTTTTTATAAAATTTAATTAAAATTGTTTAAGCAGTTTCAGATTTTTGAATGCAGTTTCCAAACTTAAGGGGAATATGTTAATCTACGTTCCCTGCTGGCAGCTTTTTAACATAAAACTTTGAAGAGGGTCACATAAGGACTATCATATCAAAATTCTACTGAAATTGTTCAATCAGTTTCAGAGGAGAAGATCTTTTTATGCATTTCCCACTGAGTCCAATGTTAAACTAAGTTTTGCTACTGGTGGCCATGTCCGAAGACGGATCAGCACCAAAGCAACAAGCTTGGTCAAAATCTCACAAGTTTCAATTATGCAATGTTTAAATTGAATCCATTCAATGGTTTTCCATGATATCTTTGTATGCATTTCCCAGTTAGGGTCCAATTCATTGCCGGCAGCCATGTTGGATGATGGATCAGAACTGAAGTAACAACACATAAGCAAAGTTTGGATTACACAGTTCTCTAGAAGAAGATCTTTTGTTAAATTAAGTTCACAGCTGGTGACACTTGGTCAGCACCTGACAGGCATCATTCATGTCATGTTTGATTTAAATCCATTCAGCAGTTCTTTAGAAGATCTTTGAGTGCATTTTCCATAGGGTCCAATGCTGTCGGTCATGTAAGATGACAGATTGGCACCAAAGTAATAACACTTGGTCAGCACCTCATAAACATCATTCATGCCAAGTTTGGTTCAAATCCATTCAGTGGTTCTAAAGTAGAAGTTGTTTGTACGCATTTTCCCATAGGGTCCAATGTTAATATTAAGATCCCCGCTGGCGGCCATGTTGGATGATGGATTGGCACCAAAGTAACAACACTTGGTCAGCACCTCATAAGCATCATTCATGCCCAGTTTGGTTCAAACCCATTTGGTGGTTCTCAAGAAGAAGTTCTTTGTATGAATTTTCCCATTAGGTCAAATGGTAAACTAAGTTCCCAGCTGGCGGCCATCTAGGAAGCGGTCGGAAAACTTGAATGTGTTCAATAAATTATAGTCCTTAACATGCTGAACATTTTTTTTGGCGGCCACTTTGAAAATAGCAGTCAACAAACAATTTTCAACATCGGTTTTGAAGCCGCAACATCACTATCTATTTGGAAACCAAATTTCATTGAATCGGACAATGTTGAATTTTCCCGCCTTTTTTGGTGGCCATTTTGAAATTGGCAGTCAACAAACAATTTTCAACATCGGTTTTGAAGTTGCAACATCAATATCTATTTGGAAACTAAATTTCATTGAAATCGGACAATATTGAATATATTCCCGTCTTTTTTGGCGGCCATTTTGAAAATGGCGGTCAAGGAAATATTTTCAACACCAGTTTTGAACTCACAACATCAAGATCTATTTTGAAACCAAATTTCATTGAAATCGGACAATGTTGAATTTTCCCGCCTTTTTTTGCGGCCATTTTGGAAATGGCAGTCAAGGAACAATTTTCAACATCAATTTTGAAGTGGCCACAGCATGGCAAACATTTCATCAATTTACTCTTAACCTTCATCTTCTATAGTTTTGGAAATAAAAGCAAACAATTAAAAAAATTCTGTAAAAAAAGGGCAATAACTCCTACAAGGGTTTATGGATTTACATCAAAATTTTAGGGAGGGTAGATCTTGATATGCTGAACATTTTTGCAATGACACTTGACCACTATCAGTTACACTTTTTGAAATAAAAAATAAAAAATGGTAAAAATTTGAAAATTTTACTGAAAAAGGGCTATAACTCCTAGATAGGTTTTCAGATTTTCTTCAAAATTAAATGGTAGGTAGATCTCATCATGTTGATCATTTTTTCCCATCAGATTTTTGATATCTGTAACGGTTTTCGAGTTATTAGCCAAAAACTGCAATTTACCCCATGTTCTATTTTCAGTAACGGTGGCCATGCTTTTTGACCTGCGGCCATGAAAATAACAAATTTGAGCCAGATACCCTAGTGATGATTCACTTCAAGTTTGTTTGCATTTGGCCTAGTGGTTTCAGAGGAGAAGATTTTTGAAAGTGATGTAACGACGGACGGACGACAGATGCAAAGTGATGGCAAAAGCTCACCCTGGCATAGCCAGGGTGAGCTTTTGAATAAATTGAAAAATTCATTTTTTTCCGTTTGTCCCCCTTTGGGCCTCTTGTTTGTCAAAAATGGTAAATGCTACCTCAAATCTGTCTACATACTGCAGTTGTGCAATTTTATAAGCAATAACATAAAACAAACACCGTCTCAATACGATAAATAATAAGGATTCTACAGTCAGATATGTGAAAACAGTCAAATTCACCCCTTTTTAACCTCTGTGACCTTGACCTTTGATCTGACCTAATTGTTTTTTGCATATTTATGTTCATCTTGACTAGACCTATACACTTGCTAAGTATCAAAAGTCTACCTTATATAGTTCAAGAGTTATAGTCTAGGTTAAAGTTTCGGACGCACAGACAGGCAGACAGGACAAAAACAATATGCCCCATTGATCTGGGGGCATAAAAAATTGTTCTATTGGCAATGCTTTGTTTTATTATGTATTTGTAGAGACTTTGCCTCATTGAACATTTACTCGATATCCTTTCATCGTTTTTTTAGACAAAATAAGACATTTAATTACACATATTACATGAGTGGGATGTACAGAGGTAAAATTTAGACAAGACATACTTTTTGCAGCTTCATAATATTTCTGCCAAAAAATAGCAGTTCTACAGTTAGGCAATAATAACAAATTCCCACATTCTCATCCAACCTATTCAATTCTAGATTAAATTCTGGATTCTAATTCTGTATGTAAGAGTTGTCTGAAGACACAGGAGAATAGCAATGTACAATATATTTGAAAGTCATACATTTTCTTATTTGTAATGTTTTATAAATGTTCAAATGTGATATAAGAAAGTCAATGCCAAATAAAAATTCCATTCCACTAAAATAATTACTTCTAGAAGCAGAGTTCAAGTTTTGTTCAACTTGCCCTCAGGGCAATGTCAAGGTCAAAATGTCTACATATATGGTACTGCCACAAAGTTCTCACATACCAAATATAAACATCCTATCACTAAACAAACTTCTAGAAACAAAGGTTTATAAAGTTTTAAAAAAATGCCCCCATGGCAAGGTTAAGGTCAAAATCCCTACAAAAAGGTTACAGTCAGAAAGCTCTAAACATAACTATGTAACATACCAAACACTCTGCTAAAAAATGTCCCCATGGCAAGGTTAAGGTCAAAATCCCTACAAAAAGGTTCCAGTCAGAAAGCTCTCAACATAACTATGTAACATACCAAACACTCTGCTAAAAAATGTCCCCATGGCAAGGTTAAGGTCAAAATCCCTACAAAAAGGTTACAGTCAGAAAGCTCTCAACATAACTATGTAACATACCAAACACTCAGCTAAAAAATGTCCCCATGGCAAGGTTAAGGTCAAAATCCCTACAAAAAGGTTACAGTCAGAAAGCTCTCAACATAACTATGTAACATACCAAACACTCTGCTAAAAAATGTCTACCTTCTTGGAGCAAGATCAAGGTCAAAATGTTTGCAAATATTGTGCCAACAGAAGGCTTTCATCAAAAGGAAGTCATATACCAAATTTGAACACCTTGCCACTGTATGTCTACATTCTAGAAACAAGGATAAGTTTTAAAATAATTGGCCTCAGGGTGAAGTCAAAATGCCTACAAATATGATACCAATACATAGTCAAATACTAAAGTATTACAAGAAAGGTCTCATCACGAGGAAGTCCCATACCAAATATCAACATCCTAGCTCTTAAGGTTTCCATTCCACAAACAAGGTTAAAGTTTATGCTGATGACGATGACGAAGCTGATGTGACGACCCTGGGGTACGACAAAAGCCCAATGAATATTTGTCCAAGCGAGCTAAAAATCAAAACAGAATTTTTTGAGGAGCTGAACAAAAAAATCTGGGAGGGATTAGGGATGAGAATCTAGATTATTTTATTAGGGTTTTATTGTATAAGGATTAATTTGTATTGACTTGCCTTTCTCACATAATTCATGAAATGTTCTCCCTTCCCTGGTCCTAGACAATTTAACTGTATACCACTCTGTTTTAAAATAGCATAAATCCTGGTAAGATAGGGTGAAATATCCTTCAATGATTTCACTACTTCATCCTTCTCCAAGTTCATCAAAGGTACATCCCCTAAATGCCATCCCTGTAAAATAGCATAAATCCTAGTTAGATAGGGAGAAATATCCTTCAATGATTTCACTTCTTCATCCTTGTCAAAGTTCATCAAAGGTACATCTCCTTAATGCCATCCCTGTAAATTAGCATAAATCCTAGTTAGATAGGGAGAAATATCCTTCAATGATTTCACTACTTCATCCTTATCCAAGTTCATCAAAGGTACCTCCCCTAAATGCCATCCCTGTAAAATAGCATAAATCCTGGTAAAATAGGGAGAAATATCCTTCAATGATATCAGTACTTCATCCTTGTCAAAGTTCATCAAAGGCACATCCCCCTAAATGCCATTCCTGTAAAATAAATATATTTTCCATGAAATTTCATTAAAGGCACATCCACCCAATGCCATCCCTGAGATAGGGAGAAATATCCTTCAAAAAATTCAATACTTCATCCTTATCCAAGTTCATCAAAGGCACATCCCCCCAAAATGCCATTCCTGTAAAATAAAAATATTTTCTATGTAAATTTCATCAAGACACATTTCATAAATGCCAACTCTGTACAACAAAAGTATTCTACATGTTCATTCTGCTCTAAAACAAAGTCTCTGTGAATTAATGTCTGACAGTGACAAATAATACATAATCTCTACTATATAGAAATTATGTTTGATAGTGTTAAATAAGCATCTATGCCACTACACCTTGGTCTTTTTCTTCAAACTTTGTCATTTAGTCTCTAGCTTTAAATAGATGTTCACTGAAAAAAAGCCTAAACACATGCTTTAATTTTTTATATATTTTTAAACATGTGTTTATACCAGTAATTCCTATAAACTAGAGGCTCTCAAAGAACCTGTATAGCTCACCAGGTCCATCTCAACATTCCAAATAACTACAATGTTGAAGGGTCTTGATCTCAAGTATGCTAAAAGACCTTGAGGAAAAGATATTTGAATGCATTTGCCATAAGGTTTTCTATTTTTAACTATGTTTCCCCTGGCACCCACTTTGGATGAAGCACCAACATAAAAATTGTTAATTTAGATGGGGACCACCAATGGACTATTGTGACTGAATTTGGTTTAAATTGTCAAGCAGTTTCAGAGAAGTTTATCTTTGAATGCATTTCCCATTGTGTGCAATGTTAAACTATGTTCCCAGCTTGTGACCTTCTTGGAAGAGACACAGACATCCCAAGCATCTTTTTTTAAAAGGGACCATCCAAGGACTACTGTGACCATTTTTGGTTCTAATTGGCTATATGGCTTTGGAGATCTTTGAGTGCTTTCCTATATTGGGTCCAATCTTGAACTATTTTCCCAGCTGGTGGCTATCTTGGATATGACACAAACTTGCAAGATAAAATTTTCAAAGAAAGTCAATAAGGACAGTTGTGACAAAGTTTGTTTTCAGTTGGCTAAGTAATTTTAGAGGAGAAAATCTTTGAATGTGGTTTCCCATTGGGTCCAATGTTAAACTAAGCTCCATGCTGGCAGCTATCAGGGATAAGTGCAGATTTGACAGACACATTTTTTTAAGAGAACCACTAAGGGATTATTGCAATCAAGTTTTGAAGTTCCCCACTGGCAGCCAAATGAATAAGGTACAGACTTGCTTTGACATATTTTTAAAAGATACCAGAAAAGTACTATTGGGACTAAGTTTGTTCCAATAGGCTTAGTGGCTTCAGAAGATAAAGGTCTTTGAATACTTTCCCATTGGGTTCAATGTTGAACTATGTTCCACACTTATGGCAATCACAGATCTAATGCTGACTTACCGGACATATCTTTTAAAAGGGGACCCACTAAGGACAGTTGTTACCAAGTATGATTCAATTGATCAGATAGTTTTTCAGAGGAGATCTTCGAATGTGTTTTCCATAGGTTCCAATGTTAAACTAAGTTCTACACTGAAATCCATCTTGGACAAGATTCAGGCACATCAAACAAATGAGGATTAAATGGATATTTTTGAATCTCAAGAAAAGATTTTTATATTAATTAAAGTACATTATACTTACCACATTAACAAATAGAATATTCACACGTTTTAGTGTCTCATTCGCAATGTTTTGAGATGACCCAAAATTAAACATCACATGATGTTGTCATCTCATAGTGGTCACATGACCATCACACCTGTAATATGTAATCAACATACTTGTAATTTTTGGCACTATAATTACAATAAAGAAATTTATACTGGGGTGGTTGGATGGTCTGTGGTAAGTATAATGTACTTTAATTAATATAAAAATCTCTTCTTGAGATTCAAAATATCCATTTTTATATTAATTCGTACATTACACTTACCACATTAACAAAAAGAATACTTTCCAGATTACAAAGTATCCTTAGAGGTGGTTGGATAAATTTCTGTGATTCTCAGATCATCAAATCATCACAACATACATATGAAATATCCAACAAATTAAATTTCTCCAATGAAACCTTATAAAAATAGATTTTGAAGCCCAATCTGCTGCTTTGATTAATGATTTATTCAGGAAGCCTTTTTAATTTGTATAAAGCCCAAATAGGGGTAGTTTTCATTTACTTTCACATCTAGATGGGTATGCAGTTTGAAATGTTTAGAGTACATGCAGATGTAGTAAATGAATAAGTAAACCCTATGGAGTAAATGCACATGGAAACCTTAAGGAGTAATTGTACATGGAAAATAATTGGAGCAGATGTACATCGGATGAAATCTCCAATTATATGTTAAGTTTATTCAATGCATCATGGTGTTCTTCTACAACTTGAAGTCATCATGAGAATTATGAGTTTTCTTTTTTAAAGAGACAAAAGATTTCCCTATTACTTAAAGCATGAAGCACATTTGTTTAATGAAAAACATGAAATAAAATTCTGTACATGAAAAATGTCCTGTCTATTTTATGTTTTGATAAACTATGTTTAATGAAAGTTTCCCTGTCTATTGTCATTGACTTTTGAAAACTGAATATCACTACACCTAAGAAAAATTGTAAAAGCCAAGTAAAAATGTTATGAATTAGTTAATTTCCATTGAGCTATTTAAAGTTTCTTGTAATGTGACAAGAACTATTTTCAAAATCATTCCGGGAGTTGTTATGCTTAAGGAGTGTTGATTGAAACCCATATTTGATCAAACAAGACAATGTATGCTTATCATCCTACAGGACTATTCTGCAGTGGTGGTAAAGTTGCTAATATCATGGTCTAATAGCCTGATATAGTTCTAATAGTAAATTAGACTGAAATAACAAAGCCAGGAAAAACTTTTGTTTGGTATTAAGATGAAAAGGGACCGATATCCCCCTCACCACACCAACGACTGATATAATTTTATACCATAATGCAGTGATGAAGTTTTCTGGTCGATTCAGAAAACACTATATTTTAAATTCTTTGTAGAAGAGTTTTATTCTTAAGATTTCCCATTGAGGAATTCGAATGATAACTTTGATTTACTCAAGAGTATTGTAGTAAACCTAACTGCATCTAGATGTCTAGCAGTTCTGTACTATGAGGAAATCAGCATTTCCTTGGCAACATTGACACTCTTGGTAAGAAACTGTAAAGAAAATGTAACATATTGCCAGTTAAAAAGAGGAGAATGCACAAATTACCATGTTTTTTTTTGTTTTTTGTTTGGATATGGTTGAAGTACTCAGTGCTTAAGTATCCATTGCTAAAACAATCATAGTTACAACCAAAGCAAATAAAAGAAAAATCGTTTTATTTTCTTTTTCTTTTGAAGTAAACATGTATTATTTGTTTCCCAAAAGATAAAATATATGACCGACAAATTATTTGTAAACCAAACTTTTGGTCAATTTATCCTGTGGTCAAGACATTCTTCTTGTCCAACCACAATACAAGTTATTTTCAATAATATTCTAAGTGGTCATCAGCCACAATGCTATTGTCAGGTTTAAAAGACTTGGATAATGCTTGTCATGTCGTTTTGGGTAAAACAAATGAAATAGTTAACCAATAAAAGCAGTTTCATTTCAAGACAATTTATGTGCTACTGCATTTCCAGTGTAATATATTCCTCTAGAAATACTAATTCATAAAATAACCTCCATAACCTGTGTTGGAAGCATTTAATGTCCGTAACAGTGTTCTTAGTTGATACTAAATATAAGCCTTTGTGCATGTTGGCCCAATAAACTCATCACCTATAATGTTAATTCAGATTTTGAGAAAAATGTAAACCTTGTGAAAATTACCTCCAAAAAACCAAAGTTATGAAGTAAAATTTTGAAATACATCCAATGGTGGGATCACAATATCCATGTCCATGTGTAAGTCTGACTGGTAGTTTTTATAAATTTTTCTTTGTTTATTATAAACCCCAGAGTAACCATCAAATTGACACATTGTTGTCATTTTCATAACCAATGAAACATAATTTGGTTTACTTTAAGCCAATTGTCTAAGTATTCTACTAATTCCAGCAGATGTAAATTTCATTTCTTATATGTACCAATGTAACAAAATTTAAGATTCTTGGAGTGAAGGTTCCTCCAATGAACATTATGTATTTCTTTAGTACATATATTGTCTATCTGTACAAAACCACAGTTTCTTTGGTTTTGAAGAAGTGGTATAAATAGGCATACATGTATGCCTAACAGATTGACACACAATTGCCCAAACCATTTGGTCGTATTAAATTTATTAGTTTTGTGTCCATTTTGAAAGAAATTTATTTAAAATGTTTAAAAATTAGAGGTCTCAGTTTGGTTGTCATTTTAAATTGCTTTTTCTTTGGAAAACAGAAGATGGTACTGTAAAAATATGTTCTTGTCTGATTGAACCATTTGGAATACACATATATATATGTATTTTTATGTTTAAAGAAAATATTTGGTTCCATTGAGAAAATATCTACATTTTACCGTCTTAATTGTAACTCTCTTTAATTATAACCATGCATGATAACAGAAGCAATTGTCTGTTTTTATTTTTTCCGAATCCTTAAGAAATATTGACAAGGTACAACATGTATTATATTGTGATTTCTGGACACATTAATTGTCATTAAAATTACCTTCCTATAGCCACTACTGTTGCTTTCACGAACAGAAGAAGTACAAAATGTATCACTATTGTTTAAATTTGGCATTCTTGTTTATACTTCTATTTAGTTCCAAAATTAGCCTTCATTTTTTTTTGTTTTTTGGATAGTTAAGGTATTTAAACGTAAATATATATTTACTTTTCTTTTCTATGTTCCTTAAAACACAACTCATTGTGGTAAATTTAAAGTTGTTATTTAGACTTCATGAAATTTAGACCTCGTGTCGTTTAGATCCGACAAACCTGAATCATGATCAGTTGTTATACATCTATCAACAAGGAGGATATTGAGTAAATGCACACTACACAAAATCTCAACAATTACATGTGTACAAGAACATGTATTTAAGCCACATTTCTACATGTTTGGTCCAAGGACTAATGAGCCTAGCAGAAAATATCCCTTTTTATCTGACAAATTTGTTCTTGTCTTTTAAAGTCCTTCAAAGAAGTAGTAAATTTCTACTGTTTATATAAAACCTAAAGTTTTATTATTATTATTTTTCTAACATTCTAGCCGAGATCTGTCACTCAAAACCAAGTTTCTCAGCATGTTATAGAGATGTACATATAATAAATACTAATAAAAGATAGGCCCAAATAAGGACATTATTTTCACTGATATGTATTATAAACCGTTTGAATGTGACATCAATGCACATTAAAGGTCCAAGTAGATGAAACAAAACTTGAATCTACATAAAATTACTGTTAACTCTAGCAGGTACTGAATAAAAGTCAACCTATCCAGTCTACTACATCAATGCTATCTTTCTATATTGACTGACCAAAGACGAGACCAACACTACCCTGTGTTGTTAAATTTCATTCCTTGTGAAACATTTAATTTATATGTTTGAAAAAGTACCTTTTTTTTATACATTCTCCTGTTGAGAATCTTAAACAAATGTGGAAGACTAGCAGATTTTAAAATTGCCATTTCCAACTAGCTTAAAAAAGAATCTGTGACAGCAGAAAAATTACAGTAAATGTAAATCCTCTTGACTTGATTTAACTGTTATGACATTTATGACATGATGTCAAAGTCATTTTGGTCACTTTTTTAGGCTAATTCTAGGGGACCCTAGTATTCGTCCAAATTAGCATCTAATGACAGTATCGGCATACGCTCCCCTGAAGGGACGTGACCCGAAGTGTCAGAAACAGATATAGGCAGAGCCAAACTCTCCTTGTTCTGTTTCTCTTGACAGATAAATAAAACTTTATATATGTATATACAACATTACGATACAGACTGTCAAATAGTAACCTTCATAAGCAAACAGATTCTATTTTGAAAAGTATCATGAACGATATCATCGAACTCTTCTTACCTAGCATCATACTGAGTTTCAATGTCCGTAAAGACATTCTCTAGATTTCATACCAGAAGTCTAGCTAGCCTATGTCCCTTCTGCTCGGGCACAAAAAAACTTACACAAAATCATCCTGATTCAAGATGGCGGGACCAGTGAGTAGAGATAATCCTAGTTTAGTTTCGTATTAATTGGATTCACAATCCAAACTTCCAATACTATCAAAAATCATGACAAATATACAGAAATTTCCCATTGATAATTGACCGAAAATTTCTAGACACCTTTTCAGTTCAACGCAAAATTTTAGACTGGCGCTAATTAATTACAGGTATGTTGATAAGGTATTACAGGTGTGATAGCCATGTGACCAATATGAGATTGCAACATCACGTGATGTTTAATTTTGGGTCATCTCAAAACATTGCGAATGAGACACTAAAACACATGAATATTCTATTTGTTAATGTTGTAAGTATAATGTACAAATTAATATAAAAATGTAGTCCTTGTCATGCTGAACATTTCTTATCTAAAACTTAACCTCATTCTCAAATCATTTTTGAAAGAAGGCAAAATGTATCAAATTACGATTACTTGACCAATAAGGGCAATAACTCCTTATTGGTATTCAGATTATCTTCAAAATAACCAGTTTGGTACATCTTGGTATGCTGAACATTTTTGCCATTTAAGGTTGACCTCTATCTGTTATAGGTTTTTTTGATAAATAATAAAAAATATTAAAATTTTGGAAATTTTATGAAGAACAAAAGAAAACTTGCCTGTTCATCTTCACACAAAGCCCTGATACAGAATTCTTCTTCTTTCCAGTCATTTACATCTTCCCCTATATTCTGTATTTAGACAACATATACATTTATTGTATAACAACATAATATTTCTCTATGAAAACAATTACGTATGGACGTATGGATCAGGGTAAACCTTAACTAGAAGTATACACATTAAATGGCTTGGGTATCCCTAATCCCTACTTGGATTTGTCGGTCAGAGCTGTTTTCTTGGGTCAGCCACATTAAGCAAACAGCTCTGACCGACGAATACCTGAGTAGGGATTAGGATATTCCGTTCCTCGTTCAACACGTTCACCTCCAATTTTATTTTTAGACAGTAGTGCACCTGAGTAAAAGGGGGTAAAATTAGTTTAATTAAACAAAATGACGAATTTACAATACAAATTAAGCAGGATTCTGATAGACTGAACTGTTTAGTTAGTTTCTACCTAATCTACTTTCAGTTTCACTTTTGTTTTACTTTGACGTACTGAGCATGCGCGCAAACCAATAAGACTCGGAACGATAACGGTCTCCGAATTGGTATATTTTCACAAAAAATGCCGTTTTCTGAGGGAAAAAGATTATTTTGAAGACAAATTTAGGAAGTACAAAATACTACATTTATATGTCATATCACAAATATTTTGGACTTGGCATGGTTTCAGAGGAGATGCGGCTCAAAGAAATTGATCTCTTCCTTTAATAGTATAGATGCCCTTGACCGCCTAGCGGCGGGGGCCAAAAAAACCAAGATTTAAACTGTTTATCATTGGATAAACTTCAAGTAAGTTTTTTCACATTTGTAAAATAGTGTAAACCATACTTTATCAAAGTAATTGAAAATGAAAGAAAATGTGTCCATGGGACACAGATGCCCCCCCCCATATAGCTATTTTTGGCTAACAGGAAGTAGATGAGTGACAGACTTGAAAAGGAGAGACACACTACAACTCATCATACCAAAGCTTCAGACCAAATATCAAATCATTCCTGCATACACAAGCTGAGAAATCCTTGACGAAAATTCCGGACATGGTGGGGGAATAATTTATGTTAATTGTTGTTTGTTGCCATTTATTGATTTACTTAAAGTTAAATGTGTTTTATAAAAGGAAAGTCAACTCAAATCCAGCAGTCTGATTTCCAGCCAATATTGACTGTCAATATCAGATAATCAGACCGGCGCTTTCCATACTCCAGAACTCTACATGTCAGCTGACCAGTATTTAACCAATGAAATGTCAGAATTCTAAACTGATCTTCCTCAATATTCCTGAATTAACCCTATAGTACAAACAACCTATAAGTATTATTCATATTAAACTTGTTGTTGTAGACTAAAAAGTCAGTTCCAAGTAGAGATTATGAATCCTTCTGTAAATTGCTAAAAACCTCACTTGTAATGACCAACAAGAAGTGTTGAGTTTAGTAATAAAAATAATAAATAAATAAATTATGGATGAACAAGATTGCTATACTTGTAGCTATGTGTCCCCTGCCACTGCAATAAAGTGGGAGTGCAATGTGTTACAAGGTAAATGGAAATTTAGAGGTACTATTGTATTGCGTCCACAAAGTGGACCTGTCTTGCAGTATGCATTAAGTCGATAAAGTCGCATAACTCCCGTAAAATTTGTCGAATCATGGCAATGGCGGCATAATATGATCAAGTACATATGGTGGCAAATGTTCAAACAAAATTTCAGAATTCCGCTTAAACCTTTGCTAGGGGCCGTCTTGAATTTACTGTGAGGTAGAGCGTTTGCTCTTTGTTGAAGGCCTCATAGTGACTTCAAGATGAAGAACAACAATCAAAGCCTTGTTCAATTTGCTTAATATTACAACGTATTTATAGAGATTTTGTCCCATGTACATTTACTCCATATCCCTTCATTTGTTTATTAAGTTGATAAAGTCCCATAACTCGTGTAAATTTTGTCAAATCAAAATGGCAGCATGATGTGATCAACTCCAGTTGGTAAAAACAATCACACAAAATTTCAGCAAAATTTGGCATTCATACACTATTCTGTACTTTGAGGGGGTTTATCTGGCTGTTGCTTTATTTTTGTGGAGTTCATACACTATTCTGTACTTTGAGGGGGTTTATCTGGCTATTGCTTTATTTCTGTGGCATTTATACACTATTCAGTACTTTGAGGGGG
>MJUU01069938.1:38407-60051 GCA_002080025.1 Modiolus philippinarum | reverse complement strand
CTGGCTATTGCTTTATTTTTGTGGTATTCATACACTATTCAGTACTTTGAGGGGGTTTATCTGGCTAGTGCTTTATTTTTGTCGTATTCATACACTATTCTGTACTTTGAGGGCATTTATCTGGCTAGTGCTTTATTTTCGTGGGGTTCATACACTATTCTGTACTTTGAGGGGGTTTATCTGGCTAGTGCTTTATTTTTGTGGCATTCATACACTATTCTGTACTTTGAGGGGGGTTTATCTGGCTATTGCTTTATTTTTGTGGCATTCATACACTATTCAGTACTTTGAGGGGGTTTATCTGGCTGTTGCTTTATTTTTGTGGGGTTCATACACTATTCTGTACTTTGAGGGGGTTTATCTGGCAAGTGCTTTATTTTTGTGGCATTTATACACTATTCTGTAGTTTGATGGGTTTATCTGGCTATTGCTTTATTTTTTTGGCATTCATACACTATTCTGTACTTTGAGGGGGTTTATCTGGCTAGTGCTTTATTTCTGAGATGTTTCTGCCTTTCTTTTATATGAGGGGGTTCACATTGCTAGTGCTTTATTTTTGTGACATTCGTACCCTGAATCCTGTTCTTTGAAGGGGTTCACATTGGTAGTGCTGTATTTTTGTGGGGTTCATGCCCAATTCTGTTCTTTGAGGGGGTTCACACTGGTAGTGCTTTATTTTTGTAAAGTTGATACCCACTATTGTTCTTTAAGGGGGTTCACACTGTTAGTGCTCTATTTTTGTGGCATTCATGCCCAATTCTGTACTTTGAGGGGGTGAACACTGGTAGTGCTTTTATGTGGTGTTTTGTGGTCCAATTCTGTTATTTGAGGGGTTCATGCCCAATTCTGTTCTTTAAGGGGTTCACACTGTTAGCGCTTTACTTTTGTGGTGTTCATTACTAATTCTGTTCTTAAAGGTGATTCACACTGGTAGTGCTGTATTTTTGTAAAGTTCATGACCAATTCTGTTCTTTGAGGGGGTTAATCCTGTTAGTGCCTTATTTTTGTATCATTCATGCCCAATTCTGTTCTTTGAGGGGGTTCACACTGTTAGTGCGTTATTTTTGATGCATTCATGACCAATTCTGTACTTTGAGGGGGTTCACACTGTTAGTGCGTTATTTTTGTATCAATCATGACCAATTCTGTACTTTGAGGGGGTTTATCCTGTTAGTGGTTTATTTTTGTGTCATTTATGCCCTATTCTGTTCCTTGAGGGGTTTCACACAGGTAGTGCCTTTTTGTGGCGTTCATGGCCAATTCTGTTCTTTGAGGGGGTTCACACTGTTAGTGCTCTATTTTTGCTGCCTTCATGCCCTATTCTGTTCCTTGAGGGGTTTCACACTGGTAGTGCTTTTTTGTGGCGTTCATGGCCAATTCTGTTCTTTGAGGGGGTTCACACTGTTAGTGCTCTATTTTTGCTGCCTTCATGCCCAATTCTGTACTTTGAGGGGGTTAATCCTGTTAGTACTTCATTTTTGAGTCATTCTGCCCTATTCTGTTTGTTGAGGGGGTTCACGCTGGTAAATCTTTATGGGCGTTTATGCCCAATTCTGTTCTTTGAGGGTATTCACACTGTTAGTGCTTTATTTTTGTGGTGTGGATGCCCAATTCTGTTCTTTGAGGGTATTCACACTGTTAGTGCTTTATTTTTGTGGTGTGGATGCCCAATTCTGTTCTTTGAGGGCATTCACACTGTTAGTGCTTTATTTTTGTGGTGTGGATGCCCAATTCTGTTCTTTGAAGGTATTCACACTGTTAGTGCTTTATTTTTGTAGTGTGGATGCCCAATTCTGTTCTTTGAGGGTATTCACACTGTTAGTGCTTTATTTTTGTGGTGTGGATGCCCAATTCTGTTCTTTGAGGGTATTCACACTGTTAGTGCTTTATTTTTGTAGTGTGGATGCCCAATTCCATTCTTTGTTTTATCCTTGTTTTTCCTTTTATTTGTGAAACCTCAATATGGTCATTATCTTTTTTCATTTTTCCCTCTAGTTTGTTGCTTTTCTTTTTCACATTCTTTTGTGACATATACAACAATTCAGACAATTGGCAATAAAAAGCAGACAATGTCTAAAATGTTGGTTTGATATGATCATGAATGAATATGTAGTTACCATGAAAAATGAGACCAAAATAATGTTTGACTGATGGACCAACGGATGGAAATACAGGCAGAGATAAAACAGTAATGCCCCTTTCTCCTTCGGAGCTGGTTTAAAATTGTCATAAAATCTTACCAGAAGTTTTCCAGCTTTACTAACTCTCTTTTTTAACTTTGGTTTTTGTTTTTTACTGAAGAAAGATGGCATAGAAGAAAATGATGAAAATTCCATTGGTTCAAAGTTAGATGTTAGGCTTCCTCTTGAGCCCATCTCATTTTCTGCCTTTATTGCAATATTATCTAAAAAATATATAAAATATTTCATAATTTATGGTAGAAGCTATTTTATAAATAGCAGCAACAGATTGACTTTTTTTTAGTAATAGGATAGTTTACTGTAAAATGGCTTGTATTTTCCAAAAGTGATACTACAGTTAGAAATGGGTCCCAGACCTGATATTAGCAAACTTGGTATTAAATAATAGGAAAAAAAGAAATAGCGGCAAAATCTGAAATGAAAAGAGTGGATTCCTGCCAATATAAAGTGAAAGAAAATCATGGTTGATTAATATCTTAGACCTTATTCCTGAAATCAAACTAATATCCTAAACATAATGCCAGAAATAAGCTTAATGTAGCACAACATTTGTCAGTCAAATTAAGATTTTGGCCATCTTGGATAAGTTACAAATTAACCTGAAAAACAACTTTTTTGGTAGGGGAACTGCTCAAGGATCACAGTTCTGCAGATAAAGTTCAAGAAAAGGCTAACAATTATGGTACAGATTAGATAGAATTAATTTCACTGATCAAGGGCCCATTAAAGGCAATAGCATGTCAGGAATAAAAAAAAACATCATAAACACTGCTATTTCAAAGAACAACAATAGGTTGCATGTGTTGTTGTGCTAGGTATACCCCCTTTAGTATTTTCTTGAACATTAAAATGGGAAAAATGGCTTAAGTCCTGCCAAACAGCAAGTTGATACAATAAGGTGACCAAAATTGCTTAGGACCCATTCCCCCTATATATAAAGTCAAATACTAAATTTGAATAAAGGGCTACGCTGAGTGCAGCATGATACGACCGCAGCATGTCAACCACCAAAATTGAACAAATGTAATTTTAAGTGAATGTGAACACAGTAAATGGCTTGACAGAGTAATTAGATGGACACAATAAAGAGCTTAACACAGACATTAGGTGGACACAAACTACTGAAATTAAAAATCAACTTTTTTATCCCTAAATTAGCTCTGGAACCTTATGAGCGATGCAAAAACCCGTTGGCTCACACCTGAAAGCCTACTTCAGGAGGAATCCAATGAAAAAATCCCATTGAAATTTGATGACAAATAAATTTTTAAAGTAATTTGCATATTTGTAATTTTGACCCCCTTTTGCCCCTTATATCTTGGAAATGGCAAGAAATATTCCAGTTCTGATGGCATACTACTAAAAGCTTGTGTCAACAGCAATTCAAAGAAACAAACCCCACTAAAATCTGATAAAAAGGAAATTTTACATAATTTGAAAAAAAATGCATTTTGTCCCCTTTGACCCCTTGTAGCTCAGAAACGGAAAGAGCTATGATAAATTTGTTGACATACTACAGATCGTAAGCTTACAACAAGAATAATCCAAAAAAAATATACTATCAAAATCAGATGAAAGATTCCCATTGAAATTTGATGACAAATAAAATTTTAAAGTAATTTGCATAGTTGTAATTTTGACCCCCTTTTTCCCCTTATATCTTGGAAATGGCAAGAAATATTCCAGTTCTGATGGCATACTACTAAAAGCTTGTGTCAACAGGAATTCAAAGAAACAAACCCCACCAAAATCTGATAAAAAAAATTTTTTTACATAATTTGAAAAAAATGCATTTTGTCCCCTTTGACCCCTTGTAGCTCAGAAACAGAAAGAGCTATGATAAATTTGTTGACATACTACCGATCGTAAGCTTACAACAAGAATAATCCAAAAAAAAAAAATATACTATCAAAATCCGATGAAAACTAAAAATTTTAGGTTATCTTCACATATGCAATTTTGGCCCCGTTTGGACCTCATAGCTCGGAAAGGAAAGGAAATATCAAAAATCTGATGGTTGAGCACTATGTCAATTTTTCATAAGGAATCCGTTGCAAAAAACTGCATCAAAATCTGACTAAAAATAAAAAAAATAAAATTTTTGAGATTCACCCCTTTTGGGCCCTATTTATCTCAAGAACAGTACATGCAGCATGAATTTATTTATATACTGCAGATTGGATATTTTCTCAGGAGCACACTGAAAGAAACCCCATCAAAATCTGATATAAAATAAATATTCTACAGCCAAATATATGAAAACACCAAATTTAGCCCTTTTTGGCCCCTTTTTAGGAAACAGGCAAGGTCACAATTACCAAAACAATTAATGTCTTTCTTTTGTGCCAAGGAACATTGTGTTAAAATTTCATAAGGATTAATCAACTAGAACTAAAGTTATTAATAAAAAAGTGTCTACGGACAACAACGACAACGACGACAACGACAACAGCACCATACTATTATATGACCTTGAATTTTTTGCGGTCATATGAAAAAATGGGCACAGCAGTAGCTGAGAAAAGTAGGACAAAAATTTTCACTACGTTCAATAAAGGGAAAAATTGGCTAAGTCCTGCCAAACAGGAAGTTGATATGGTAGGTTGACCAAAATTGCTTATGACACATTCCCCCTTTATATAAACTCAAATACCAAATTTGAAGTAAATCGGCCCCACAGTAGCTGAGAAAAGTGTGGCAAAAATTTTTACTATGTTCAATAAAGAGAAATATGGCTAAGTCCTTTCAAACAGGAAGTTGATATCGTACGGTGACCAAAATCGCTTACGACGCATTCTCCCTATATATAAACTCATATACCAAATTTGAAATAAATCGGCCAAGCAGTAGCTGAGAAAAGTGTGACGAACTTCGGACGGACGGACAGACTGATTACTATAGGGCTTCCGCCACAAAGTAGCGGGCCCTGATGAAACATTGTAATATGATCATTTATAATCAATTACAATGAAAACTTTTTACCTTTAATGCTGGTATGTATATGTTACAGGACATATTGGAATCCAATTAAGAGGATCTGGAATCCTCCTAGTGCACACTGGAATTCTGATTTCTCCTACCTAGGAATTGGAATTCTGACTTGCCCTGGTTTAATCCAATTTGTACTAGGGGGTTGAGGAAATGCAGAGGTAATTTTGATGTTGCATAAAGACTTTTGTGAAAAGAAGAGGAAAATAATAATAACAAGAGCTGTCGCCGAATGGCAGCCAGTTATACCCCAGCTCATTGAATCCTGAATCAATATGGTAAGTGCAAAATTAAGTGTTTGTGGACACAAAATAGGTGTGGACACAGTACAAGTGTTGACACAATACAAGCTTTTCCAGAGTTGGATGTGTAGTTGCCGAGAAAAGAGTGACGAAAAAATTTCAACTAGAAATAGAAAGTAAAAAAAAATTGACCAAGTTGGTAAACAGGAAGCAGTATCCGACAGGTCAGAAAACGCATCCCACGATATGGCCTGAACATGCAAAGCTTGTGACAAAATAACAGCTTTGTATCATTTACCATTACATAGAAAACTTTGACGAAAATTCACTCTACAATGCTACAAACTGTCAAAATTGACCAAGTTGGTAAACAGGAAGTGGTATTCAGACAGGTCAGAAAACGCATCCCACTATATGGCATGACCATGCAAAGCTTCTGACAAAATTTCAGCTTTGTATCATTTACCATTACTGAGCGATGGGGAGCGGGGGTATAAATATGTTATAAGGTCAATAAACGTTTACATTTCTAGTTATATGAAAACTCCCTGATATTTTACACATCTACTGATGATGTATAAATTAATAATTCCAATTGGTTTTGTAACGCCTAATTTCATTGGTCAACGTCAATAAAAACAAAGAAGTTATTTCTCGATAAACGCTTCTTGTCGATTACTACGCTACGAGATAAAATAGTGCAGTGAATAATGACGTCAAATTCAGACACAACTTTGTTTTAAATGTAAGGAATTGGAATTATAAGAAATAAAAGTAATTTTGGATGAGTTTATGGATGTGTAAACGCGGCCTTTCACTCACAAACTTTACATAAAGTCCTTCGGACTTTATTTAGTTTGTGAGTGAGTCGGCCGCGTTTACACATCGATAAACTCCTCCAAAATGACTTTTATTCTTATAATAAATGTCAGTCATCAAAATACAATTTGTTTATTATGTAATTTTTATAAGATCTGAGAAAGGAAATTGACCTGATTTGCCCTGCTGGGGTTTAACTGTACATCATTTCTGACCCTTTCTAATTAGCTAATCACTTGTCAATCATTAATATGACAAAGAGTGACCTTTTGACGGTAGAAAATATCTGAAGAAACCTATCTGAATAGGTATGAATTCTAAATCCTAATTATATGATATGGTGAGGATTTTGGAACACAAATGGCACCCTCTTTCAATACAAGTGACCACCTGAGGGCTGGCTTTTGAGCCAAAATTTAAAATTCGTACAAATGAGGATTTTAATACAGTTGTGTGGCACCTATTTCCAGTGTTTCGGTGAAAAACAAGAGCCGGTATTACGCCCTTTCATTGAACCCTGAATCAATATGGCAATGCTAAGTTAAATATGTGTGGACATAATACAAGCGTGGACACAGTACAAGTGTGGACACAATAAAAGCATTGGCATAGTTGCAATGATATATTAAGTTACCGTCAAACAGGAAGTAGATGAGTTATGGAGTTGAAAAGGGGAGACACTATAAAACTAATCATACTAAAGCTTCAGACCAAACATCAAATCATTACTAAATACACAAGCCGAGATATCCTAGACGAAAAATTTCAATGTCATGGCTTTTAATGGAAAAAAAACAAAGTTATCGTCAAACAGGAAGTAGATGAGTTAAGGACTTGAAAATGGGAGACACCTTACAACTCATTATACTAAAACTTCAGACCAAATATCAAATCATTACTACATACACAAGCTGAGATATCCATGAAGAAAAATTTCAATATATGGCTATAATGGGAAATAATCAAAGTTATCGTCAAACAGGAAGTAGATGAGTTACAGACTTGAAATAGGGAGGCACAATACAACTCATCATACTAAAGCTTCAGATCAAATATCAAATCATTACTACATACACAAGCTGAGAAATCCTTGACGAAAAATTTCAATATATAGCTATAATGGAGAAAAATCAAAGTTATCGTCAAACAGGAAGAAGATGAGTTGCAGACTTGAAATGGGGAGACACAATACAGCTCATCATACTTAAGCTTCAGACAAAATGTCAAGTCATTACTACATACACAAGCCGAGAAATCCTTGACGAAAATCTTCAATATATAGCTATAATGGAGAAAAAAATCAAAGTTATCGTAAAACAGGAAGTAGATGAGTTACAGACTTGAAATTGGGAGACACGATACAACTTGTGATACTTAAGCTTCAGACTAAATATGAAATCATTATTACATAAACAAGCTGAGAAATCCTTGACGAAAGATGTTCGGGATGGACAGACGGACGGACAGAGGGACAAGGGTAATAGAGTATACCCCCCTCTCCTACAGAGTGAGATATAATATTAATAAAAATAGCCTTTCATTGATGCATTCGGTATGTATAAATTAATAATATTAGTATTTCCGAAAAACATAGTCTCTAAACTATAGACAAACATGCTTTTGTCGGGGAATTTTGCTTTTTTTTTGTAATTCTTTATTTTTATAGCAACTGTTAACATTTTACATACACAAGAGACAAAAATATTACTGACATACATTACATAGATTGAAGACAGTATTACAGACAAAAAAATGTAGTGTACAAAAAGACAGTAAACTATTTCTTTTAGCATCAAATTAAGCTTGGAAATGTACATATGTAATGTGTATCATTTTTTTGAGAACGACCACAAAACCACAAAAATTTCGGAGAAAAAAAAAAGAATTTTGCTTATTAATATCAATCATTGTTAATTGATTCAGTACCTACATACTTTGATTTTTAATTATTGTCAATTTACGATAATCCCTTTATCCAAAATAATAACAACACTTAATTTACTGTATTCATGTTATAAAATACTTACCAATACTTGAATCTTTGGTGACACTTGAATCTTGTGTGACAATGTCTGGTTCTTTAGTAACAAAGTCAAAAACAAGAAGTTTTGGAATAGCATCAGCAAAATCTTCCATTCTTGTCATCTTGACAATATGTCTGAGGAATTTTCTCTGTATCAATTCTATCTCTTCCTATAACAACACAACAAATATATGAATATTAATTAATTTTTTTTTTCAGTTCTCCAGCTATTATGGGCTCAGTTTTTCTCATGATTGATACATGCTATGTTGATAAATACCCAATGGAATTTCCTCATGAGGACACTGAAAGAAACCCCTTAAAAACCCAATATATAACTAGAGCTGTCGGCAAAGCAAGACTAATACCCCCCACAACTCCATTTGAGTGCCAAGGCATGTCATTTTGAAATTTGACATTCAGCAACATGTAATTGGAAAGTAAATCTAACAGAAATATAGCCTTTCAGGACTGAAGTTGTAGGTTTTATTCCAATTAGTTCATATCTGCTACTTCATACAAAGGTTAATACATTAAATAATATATAATACAAAGATGATTTAACCAAGCTCTGGACACAAAATGAACAAGGATTTACTATCATAAAGGTCAAAGGTGAAAGTCAAGGTAACAGTGACCTAAATTTTGTAAGGACACATTGCATTCCCATGATGCATCCACACACCAAGTTTGATAATCCTAGGTGCTACGGAACAAAAGTTCCAAACACAAAATGCACATGACTGACTATAATAGGGGTCAAAGGTCACAGTCAAGGTCACAGTGACCTTAATATGGCAGGCGACACATCGCCTTCCCATGATGCATCCACACACCAAGTTTGATAATCCTAGGTGCTACTGTACAAAAGTTCTGCTCTGGACACGAAATGCACATGGTTTTACTATCCTAAGGGTCAGAGGTAAAGTCAAGGTCACAGTGACCTAAATTTGGTATGCGACACATCGCCTTCCCATGATACATCCACACACCAAGTTTGATAATCCTAAGTGCTACGGTACAAAAGTTCTGCTCTGGACACGAAATGCACATGGTTTTACTATCAAAAGGGTCAAAGGTCAAAGTCAAGGTCACAGTGACCTAAATTTGGTACATGACATATTGCCACGATGCATCTACACACCAAGTTTGATAATCCTAGATGCTATGGTACAAAAGTTCTGCTCTGGACACAAAATGCACATTGTTTTACTAACATAGGGGTCAAAAAGTCAAAGCCACAGTGACCTAAATTTGGTATGCGACACATTGCCTTCCAATGATGCATCTACACACCAAGTTTGATAATCCTAGATGCTATGGTACAAAAGTTCTGCTCTGGACACAAAATGCACATTGTTTTACTATCATTAGGGTCAAAGGTCAAAGTCAAGGTCACAGTGACCTAAATTTGGTACATGACATATTGCCTTCCCATGATGCATCCACACACCAAGTTTGATAATCCTAGATGCTATGGTACAAAAGTTCTGCTCTGGACACGAAATGCACATTGTTTTACTAACATAGGGGTCAAAAAGTCAAAGTCACAGTGACCTAAATTTGGTATGCGACACATCGCCTTCCCATGATGCATCCACACACCAAGTTTGATAATCATAGATGCTACAGTACAAAAGTTCTGCTCCGGACACGAAATGCACATGGTTTTACTATCATAGGGGTCAAAGGTCAAAGTCAAGGTCACAGTGACCTAAACTTGGTACGCGACACATTGTCTACCCATGATGCATCCACACACCAAGTTTGATAATCCTAGGTGCTACGGTACAAAAGTTCTGTTACGGACACCAAAGGGGATGGACGGACAGACATGGTGATTCCTATATACCCCCCAAACTTCGTTTGCGGGGGAGTATAATAAAGATTATACAGTCAAATATGTTAAAACAATTTGACCATTTTTTTGGTTCATCATACTAAAATTTGATAATGATCAGTCCACTAGAACCAAGGTTATGCTGTCCACATACATCCGTGGTATAAAAAGAATGATATTAATCAGAACTAGATGTAACTGTGGCCTGATGGGCCACAAATTTATACCCCCGGCTTCTTGTTGATGATCCTACCCTGCACAGTTACAGACGTAGAAACGTACCATGGGGGTACTCCAATAGTCCACCGTAACTTTGAGGCAACTTAAAATAAGAGGAAGGCACAGAGAAATCCTTTGATAAGACATAGACTCATTAGAACTATTTATCAGAGAGATGTTTTGCTACTCGATAGGGAAAATGTTGGGGAAACCTTTTTAGCCTACCTTTTAAATTTTCAATATAGACTCTAAGTAGGAGAAATCTACAAAGTGCTGTAACTTTGTTTTGTTAAAAATTATGAATCAATCTGAAAATAGGAGGTGCACAAGTACTTATAGTGACTAACATTCTGACAAAATTTGAAAAGTCAATTCACAAAGGTTTCGGAGATAAGCTTCAGACAAATTTTCAATATAGACTCTAAGTAGGAGAAATCTACAAAGTGCTGTAACTTTCCTAAAATTTGATGAATCAATCTGAAAATATGAGGTGCACAAGTACTTATAGTTACTAACATTCTGACAAAATCAGAAAGGTTCCCGAGATAAGCTTCGGACAAATTTTCAATATAGACTCTAAGTAGGAGAAATCTACAAAGTGTTGTAACTTTGTTAAAAATTTATGAATCAATCTGAAAATAGGAGGTGCACAAGTACTTATAGTTACTAACATTCTGACAAAATTTGAAAAGTCAATTCAGAAAGGTTCCCGAGATAAGCTTCGGACAAATCTTCAATATAGACTCCTAAGTGAAGAAATCTACAAAGTGCTGTAACTTTGTTTTGTTACAAATTTATGAATCAATCTGAAAATAGAAATGCACAAGTACTTACAGTGACTAACATTCTGACAAAATTTGAAAAGTCAATTCACAAAGGTTCCGGACATAAGCTTCGGACAAATTTTCAATATAGACTCTAAGTAGGAGAAATCTACAAAGTGCTGTAACTTTGTTAAAAATTTATGAATCAATCTGAAAATAGGAGGTGCACAAGTACTTATAGTTACTAACATTCTGACAAAATTTGAAAAGTCAATTCAGAAAGGTTCCCGAGATAAGCTTTGGACAAAAAATGTCTATGGACAGACAGACGGACGGACGGACATGGTGATTCCAGTATACCCCCCCAACTTCGTTGCGGGGGGTATAATTATTCATATATCTTTAGCAATTAGAATAACTGGTGTTAAAGCAATAAATTAAAACTGGATTCATATAAGGGATAGTCCAGGAAAAAAATATGGGGGGGGGGTGAAGAAATGCAAAGGTAATTTTGATGTTGCATAAAGACTTTTGAGGCTTGAATGTTATTTTTTTATTATTACTTTTTACATGCTGCCACATTTCAATATATTCAACACGCAATTACATTAAAACATTTTTGATGCTTTCAACAAAGAAAATATGCAAGGCTGCATATTTAAATCTTTTTAAAACACAAGCATATTAGAATCTTCATCCTTCCCTATGGTTATATCAGCCTGCAGGCCCTTTACACAAAAGCCATATCTGGTTGATTCGGATAAAGCAGCGGTTGACTTGGATATACCAAGCATTTCTCTCAATGTTTCAAAGGCAATAAATTTTACTCTCAAGTTTTCACATGAAATCAAATGGATAAAAATAAACATATATTGCATTTGCCCTTTCCTATTATGTATTCAAAATAGAATCATGATTACACTAATAAATAAACTAGACGTCAGAAAAATCATAGAAACTGGGTCGTTGATATATCCTACAGAGTTTTTACATTTTCACATTATGACGTCATGAAAGCTCCAAGTAACTATAGAAAATCGTAATAACAAACATTTAAAATTGACATTATTTCGAGTAGTTCGGTCAAAATATTCATCCAGTTACAAAACCTTGCCGATAAAATAATAAAAAACTACATAACATGTTTTTGAAGCTGAACATTGCTGAAAAGGCAGGAATGACATGTTTGTCAAATTTACTACGCAACTTTGGGAGAATCTGAAACCTCATTTCTATAAATACAAATCTTAAATACAAAATAAAGGATGATAAACAAGTTATCAGGCTTTTGACAGCTAATGTATTGTAAAATATCATCCCACTCGCCAGAATATGAAGCTTGGGGCTCCTTCATATTCTGGCTAACAGATTGATATTATACGATACATAGCTGTCAACAGCCCGATAACATATACATATCAACATTAAAATCTTTTCAACATGTTACTTTAACACATTAGAATATATTTAACATGCTAGGACACTTAAATCTTTTCAACAATATTAAACATGTGAATTGTAACCGAAGAGCATGACCCTCTGTACAAAATAGACAAGTTATCACCGGGATCGAACTAGGGACCTCTATCAGTCCAGCCAGTCTAACTGAGTGAGCTAAAGAATTGTTCTGTCAGCTCAGTAGATTTACTAGCTATTTAAATCTACTACCTACTACAACGCAAGTAGGCTGTCCTGTCACACATTTCCCCCACCTCGAGAGTCATCATACTTGCTATGTATGACTCTCAACACAAATCACACACACAAATCCTGGTCAGCTCCATCTGACCACCCTTGGTTTGTTAGTTGGGTGCCAAAGTAACTGGAGAGCATTAATCTCATTACAAAATTGACATGGTCAACTCTGGGGATAGAACCCGGGACCTCTTACACTCCAACCAGCCACCTAACCAAGTAGGCTGTCTAGTCACAAAATAAAAACATAGGTAATAAAGGATTACAAAGTTCGCCTCATTATGGCACATTGTCGCAGCACCCAAATTTTGTCTGGATGCTGACAAAATTGCATGCATATGCAAGGTTACCTAAACCAACAATGTACAGTTACTTAGCACTGAACTTAGATGTATACATTAATGTAAGTCATACATGCCTAAAATGTAGTTTTAAGTGACCTAATTTTGTCTGAATGCTGAGCTACCATCACAGATGCATGCACATGCACATGCAAGATGATCCTATCATGTACAGTACCTGAGATCTGATCCCTGACAAGAACTTGACCAAATTTTGCCTGGATGCAGACCTACCATCAGAGATGCATGCATGTGCAAGGTTAGATGATCCTACCATGTACAGTGACTGAGATATCAACTTCAATGTAAACTCAAATGTAAGTCAGTCAAGCGGAAAATGTAGGTAAAAGTGACCTAATTTTGCCTGGATGCCGACCTACCATCAGAGATGCATGCATGTGCAACGTTAGATGATCCTACCATGTACAGTGACTAAAATCTGAACTAGGACCTAAACTTGAATGTAAGTCAGTCAAGCGGAAAATGAAGGTCAAAGTGACCTAATTTTGCCTGGATGCTGACCTACCATCAGAGATGCATGCATGGGCAAGGTTAGATGATTGTACCATGTACAGTGACCGAGATCTAAACTCAGACATAAACTGAATGTTATTCACCCAAGCTGAAAATGTAGGTCAAAGTGACCTAATTTTGCGTGGATACTGACCTACCATCAGAGATGCATGCATGTGCAAGGTTAGATGATCCTACCATGTACAGTGACAGAAATCTGAACTAGGACCTTAACTTGAATGTAAGTCAGTCAAGCGGAAAATGTATGTCAAAGTGACCTAATTTTGCCTGGATACTGACCTACCATCAGAGATGCATGCATGTGCAAGGTTAGATGACTGTACCATGTACAGTGACCGAGATATGAACTCGGACATGAACTTGAATGTAAGTCAGTCAAGCTAAAAATGTAGGTCAAAGTGACCTCATTTTGCCTGGATGCTGATCTACCATCAGAGATGCATGCACATGCACAGTTAGATGATCATACTATGTATGGTAACTGAGATATGAACTTGGATGTAAATTTAAATGCAAGCCACTCAAGCAGAAAATATGGGTCAGAGAGACCAAATTTTCTCGGAGGCTGTGAGATAGCCCAAGATGCACCTGCATGCAAAGTTTGGTGACCCTACCCTGCATAGTTACCAAGATATATACCCAAATGCGGACGCGGATGAAGACGTGGACGCTGGGGGTACTACAATAGTCCCCCTCAACTTTGTTGAGACGAACTAAAAATCTAGTGAACATAAAATTTCGAATCAAGCCACCAGCTGATACAGTGGAGATACTGTGCAATAAATGTGATCCCCCCCCCCAACAGAGGATGGTAATACAGAATAATTACTTTCTGAATACCTGAAATGAAAATCTTGTATCTCCTTGTTGTATCAGCTGTTTTTCTACATCTTCTGTCTTTATTTTCTCCTCTTTAGCTTGGACTCTAGCTAATTTTTCTCTTATTTTTCTTTGCTTTTCCGTCTCTGGTCTTTCCAAGTATGTTCTGACATAGTCTACAACTTGATCATAAACATTGCCATCTTTCTTCTGCATCTTGACAACGGTTGCTAGGTTACCTTGTTTACTTATCATCAAACTAACCTAGTAATAAACTCAACATAGATTATTTTGTACTTCTGCATCTTGACAACGGTTGCTAGGTCACCAAACTAACCTAGTAATAAAATCTACAAATATTATTTCATACTGTGTGGTTAAAAGTGATATGAAATAATTTCACAAGAAATGAAGAATATATGACTCCAACTACGGTGAAAAAGCAAGATGAAGAAATCTCAGACAGCCAAGGGTGAGATCTCAATACTTCTCTTGCCTTGTCAGAGAACCATTGAAACCTTACCCAAGGGTGTCTGAGATTTCTAAATCTTGCACTTTCTATGGTGTTTAATTTTTGTCACTTTTGTAATCACAAGCTAAGGTTAATTCACCACCAAGCTATACTTGGCAACCCATATTCCTAAGCGATCTCAGTAATGTCAGAATATGTTGCTTGGTAACTTTCGTCTTGTGTCGGAGAGAATATACAGAAGTCTGTATTATTGACAGACTGATAAATCATGTATATGAGCTTTAGTCTTCAGAAGCATTCTTTTGGATACTTTTGGATTTCATCCATTCAACAAGAGGCTGTCAAGAGCCTGTATCGCTCACCTGGCCCTTGATTAACATAGACATTTTATGTTAATGAGCCCATATATATAGTTAAAACTATAAATCCAATATCCCTAATTAGTTAAAGGGGAGAAGACCTCTGTTAGTGTTTCCCATGTGGTCCAATGTTAAACAATGTTAGTGTTTCCCATGTGGTCCAAAGTTAAACATTGTTCCCTGCTGGCAGCAATCTTGGATAAAGTGTGAACCTAAAAAAAACAGTTTTCTTTTCAGGGTCCCACATAAAGAGTATTTTGAGCAAGTTTGGTTCCATTGGCTAAGTAGTTTCAGAGGAGATCTTTGAATGTGTTTTCCCTAATAGGGTCCAATGTAAAAACTAAGTTCCCCGCTGGTCACCATGTTGGATATCGCGTTGACCTGAAAAACATCTTTTTTCAAGGGACCACTCAATAACTATTGCGGCCAAGTTTTGTTCCAATTGGCTCAGTAGTTTCAGAGAAGAAGATCTTTGAAAGTGTTTTCCCATAGGGTCCAATGTTAAATCTATGTTCCCCACTGGCGGCCATATTGGATATAGTGCAATCCCGAAAACAACTTTTTTGCAAGGAACCACCTAAGGACTATTGTGACCAAGTTTGGTTCCAATTGGCTCAGTAGTTTCAGAGAAGAAGATTTTGAGTTTTCCAATAGGGTCCAATGTTAAAACTATGTTTCCCGCTGGCAGCTACTTGAATATCGCGCTGACCTGAAAAAAACCTTTTTGCAAAGGACTTTTATGGCCAAGTTTGGTTCAAATTGGCCCAGTAGTTTCAGAGGAGAAGATCTTTGAATGTGTTTTCCCATAGAGTCCAATGTTAAAACTATGTCCCCGCTGGCGGCCATGTTGAATGTAGCGCGATCCTGAAAAACACCTTATTTGTAAAGGACCACCCAAAGGACTATTGTGACTAAGTTTGGTACCAATTGCCTCAGTAGTTTCAGAGAAGAAGATCTTTGAAAGTGTGTTCCCATAGGGTCCAATGTTAAAACTAGTTTCCCGGCTGGCGGCCATCTTGGAAATTGCGCGGACATAAAAAGCACCTTTCTTGTAAGGGACCACTGAAGGACTATTGTGGCCAAGTTTGGTGCCAATTGGCCCAGTAGTTTCAGAGGAGAAGATCTTTGAATGAAAAGTTTACGCTGGACGGACGACGGACGGACGGACAACGGACGCAAAGTGATGGCAAAAGCTCACCCTGGCATTAGCCAGGTGAGCTAAAAAAGGGACAAACAAACTTATGCATGAATCATATAATGTTGGTCATAAACATAAAATGAAAATATACAAAATTTGATCTCAATTATATTTTTTTATGTAAAAGGCATATAAGTAGCTGATTGAAAAATGAAGGAAAGCTGTTTTCCATTTTATCTATAAAGTTTTTTTCATGGATTTTCAAATTTTCATGCATATCTTATTCCATAAGCAAAACATTTCAAAGCAAAAGGTATTAGAGTTTTCATTCTAATGGAATGTACCTTCCATATTTTGTCCTGTTTGGTGTCACCGCTGCACTATCAGGTTTTGTTCTGTGATGTCGTGAAACTGGAAAATTTCACTCACTGGCAACAGTTTTTGAACATGCCATAAATACCAGTTTTCTCGCAAACTTCCTCATAGTGCAGTAGCGACACAAATCAGGAAAAGCAGGAAGGTGGATTCCATTACAAATATCCTGACATGCATACTCCCTTAACTACAAATCATGGATATGACACACATTATATACCTACATGCATAGTATGTTCTCATAATATTGTGAGTTCCATAAAGTTCATTCCAACCAAATTTTTAACTGACATGACCTTTTTACATAGCTACATACCACAATATTATGTAGTACCAGTATACGTCCTACACTGACTATCATCATGGTATGATTGCAGCCATGTATAACATGTAATTTATCTTAGTATAACTTTAAAATTTGGTTAATAATAGGGCTGGTAGTTTCAATTAATTTTGAACCTTTCGGGTGAAACAATTGTGCCCTTAACCCTGAACAGGAATTGTACGAAAAAATATGATGTTTCAAACAAAAAATCTAGATATCAGAATCTTTTTTTATGGGAAACTAGACATAAAGACTTTATTTGACTTTAATTAGCTGGACAGGAAAAGTTTTGTACAGAAATATCATTATATGATATCATAGGTAAGGACGGGCATATCATGTGCCTAATATGTAACTATACACTTACATTTGAATAAGTTTACTCTGGCATATGAGAAGGGGGTGATTTGGGTACTCTGTTGACAGTTAACTGATAAAATTTCAGTCACATGACCTTAACGGTAAAACATTTTAAACCCTTTCAGGAATTACGCTAATATTTCTGGCAATTAATGGTAAAAAAAATAATCAATGAAGACGTTAATGGAAGCAGAAAAAAGTTAATTATTGTTTCACAGTAAACAGTTAAGGGCATTCATATCCTCATATGAGCATGGAAGACACAAGTTAACATTCAATATTTTAAAAGACTTACTTCAGAAGTTTTCCAGATTTTCCCTGTGCCCACTACACAAACAACCAATGGTAACTGAAGATTATATACACCAAACCTGGCCTCCATCATACAGGCTTCAGATTGTAAATACTATAAGAAAAAACATACAATTATTCACTTGCTTATTTAGAAAATGCTAGCTGACTTAGCTATTAAATTAACAACATTCAGAGAGCTGGGCAATCTTGTAATTTATTGATTAGGTCAGAGATGATTCCAGTTTTGGTAAAACAACATAGAATCCTGTTTCTCAAGAATGATCAATATAAGGCCAAACAGAACTAGAGTTCTCAGGAAAGCTTGCATGATTAATACCCCAACAGTTGCATTTCAGTTGTCCGGATTAAAACTTGTTTACAGGAAAAGGGAAGTAATTCATGTCAAAGTGGACAAAATATGATGTTTCACATCTGTCAATTGATGAGATCACAAAGGAAAAACTGTCAAATTACCTTTCTAGGCCAAAAATCAAATCTAACCTGTATCCTACTCTTTATTTTTGAAATGTGTGATTTAATTGCGCAACACAACAGTGTCTATCTACCTTAAGTCAATATGAGTAAATTAAAAGTTTCACATGCTTAAGAAGATCATGTATGCAAGTATCCTTACAGTTCAGTTGGAATATGGCTTACAACTAGACATTGGTTAGATGGTATCTATATCTGTGGGCCATGCTGTAAGAATGTGACCCTGAGGTCAAAGGTCACCAACCATGGTATATGACATGTGTCGCTTTGAGGTGATCCACATGCTAAATATCAAAAGTCTATCTCAGAAGAGAGAAAAGTTATAACCTGGACACAATTATTTCTGACAGACGGACAGACTGATTATTTATGTGGCAGGGCCCTAATTATGAGAGAGATGCAAATTCATAAACAAGCTTTTTTTGGCTTGGTGAACCTCTAAAATCAGTTAATAAATACTCTTATGACCTAATGTGCATAAGGTGCATAACTTAATCCTGATACCTGGGAGGTTTGGTAAAATCTGACTTACAGTTACAATGGAGTTGTGAAATGAGCCTATTTTTTACTGATCATACACCTCTAAAATCAGTCAAATCATAGCTTTTCAAACTTTTAAAAATAACAGGTACACATCTTCATATGGTAGGTAGAATTCTAACCAAATTTGAAAAGGATACTCTATATGGGTTGTGAGATTGCTCCTGGACAAATATTCTCCATTCGGATACTCAGGGACAAAAATATCTAAGAAGGCATGAAAATTCAAACTGTATACCAGGAACAATTACAGTCTCATTCTGAATTAATTTGTTAAGACAATCTGGGCATCTACATACATGTGATAAACCTGTCAACTGAAAACTAGAGATTTGAAAATTTTAAGCTGGAGATTTGGTCTGAAAACTGGAGATTTTTTGTCGACCATTTTTAAACTGTTTTGTCTATTTTCCTCAGATAATTTTGGTGAATGCAGTCATTTGTACAGTATTATATTTCCTATCATCCCCCCTTTTGTCATAGGCCCTTGTGGGAAATTTCACAGATGTTTAATCAATACTCTTGTACCATTTCAAGATGTTGCTCTAATTTGTGATGCACCAGAACCATTCTAGTTTCTAGTATTTAGATCAGTAGGTTTCCAGGCTGCAGTTTCATCTTTTAATAAAGACATTTGATTGTAAATAATCATACAGGTAAAGCTTGATTGATTGACAGGTGACTGAAGGTGATCATTGCCGCTAGTTGTTTACTGATCTGTGGAAATATACATCCCTTGCTTAGTGTCGCCATTTACTTGTCAGTTAGCGATATATCAGTAATTGCTATGTAATCATGAATCATATCCTAAGTACCCTTCTTATTATCTTATTATGTTTACCTGTGTCACCTTTATTAATTCTTAAGAGTTAGAAGTAGTTTAAAACAAAAAAAGATGACTTGAAATTTTCATTTTTGCAACTTTGAAAAAGCAGAAGATCTGAAAAGAAAACAGGAGGGACAGAAGAGGGGTCCAAAAGTGGGAGATACTGGCCTCCAGACGGAAGGTTCACATGTATGCATCTACATCCAGGTATCTAAAATACAGTAGATTAAAAAGGTGTTGGTTCTCACTCATCAGATTTTAATGATTTCTAGCAAATCTCTGCATTCTAAAACTGTTGTTGGAAAGTGCTGCACCTTCAAGCTAACCGCATTCATCAGAAAATTCACAGAGGTCAAACAACACCATAAACATGCTAACATTATCTCAAAACAAATTAACAGAAAAAACATATTAGAGGTTTAGAGCCTGTATGGCTCACCTGGCCCTTGATTAACATAGACATGCTACCATTATCTCAAAACATGCGAACAGAAAAAAAGACACATAAGGCCAAAAATGAAACTTTGTTTGTTTCCCCTCCCACGACCAACCCGCTAAAATTCCTGCTACCCAAAAAATTTTATCCACCGTTGAGTTAAATTTTTTTTTGTCTTCAGTCAACAAGAGTTTGTTATGTGAAACAGGCATAATTTAAATATATATTTGAAATTTTAAGTAGAACTTTTTATTTGAAGAAAAAATAAAATAATTTTCCTACCTACCTACCCATAACCTGAACAACCCAGTTGGGGAGGGGAAACAAAAATATTTTTAATATTGGCCTAAAAATGGAAATAAAGAAATGGGTCCACAATGTTAACATACCTCCCTTCTTCACTTCAGACAACATTACCAGCCATTTGTATTTTATGGGTTATATCAATAAAAAATTCAAAAACCCCCAAAAACAAAGGTAATCAACAATGATAACAAACTTTGCCTTGGTAAGGTACCTGGTCACATAAGCCCTATTTGTATTTGATTCTAACAAGTAATTGAGGTGCATGCACAATCCTGCCATGTCCACTAAGATATGAATTCAGACAAATTTGAATCAAAGTTGATGTGGATAATATAGGTCCAAGTGACTTAATTTTACCTAGATGCTGACCTACCATCAAAGATGCTGACAAATAAAGGACTAAGAGCATTCTACTATGTGCAGTTATTCAGATTTGTACTCTGAAGTCAACTTGAATGTAGGTCAATCATGCAGAGAATATAGGTCAAAGTGACATCATTTTGCCTGGATACTAGATGCATGCACATGCAAGGTAAGATTATCCTTCCATGTACAGTTACTTAGACATGAGCTTGGATTGAATGAAAGGCAATCAAACAGAAAATATAGGGCAAGACCTAATTTTAATGGTGGCTGTGAGATTCTACATACAAAGTTTGATCAACCTACTCTTCATATTTATCATGATATATACCTTAATGAGGACGCTGTCAACTTGGGTACTCCAATAATCCAACTCAACTAAAAATCACATTATTCTTCTAAAATATGCAAAGTACCCTCTTTTTAGAACTTTTTAATTTGTCTATTTCAAAATCTGTCACATGCACTCATAAAATAAAATATTTCATATTGTAAGTAACTTTTAAACACCCGACTACAGAGGTAAATACTGTAACTATCTTTTCTAGACATGTGTCTATTTCCCATTGTTTAATTAGTAACTTTTAAACACCTGACTACAGAGGTAAATATTGTAACTATCTTTTCCAGACACCTGTCTATTTCCCATTGTTTAATTAGTAACTTTTAAACACCCGACTACAGAGGTAAATACTGTAACTATCTTTTCCAGACATGTGTCTATTTCCCATTGTTTAATTAGTAACTTTTAAACACCTGACTACAGAGGTAAATACTGTAACTATCTTTTCCAGACATGTGTCTATTTCCCATTGTTTAATTAGTAACTTTTAAACACCTGACTACAGAGGTAAATATTGTAACTATCTTTTC
>MJUU01069938.1:617-18895 GCA_002080025.1 Modiolus philippinarum | reverse complement strand
CCCAACACCTTTGACCCCAATTATCTTGAAAACGGTAAGAGATACCAGAAATCTGTTGGCATATTTATGAAAGCATTCATTGAGAGGAACGGATAAAAAATAAAAATTTCCCACACGGACCAAATTTTGGTGCAATAAATTTTATTTTTAGAAATTGTGACCTTGACCTTTGACCTACTGACCCCAAAATCAATAGGGTTCTTGCCCTTCCCTATTCCTTCCATCTGTATAAGTTTTGTTTCAAACGGGCAAGGGATACTCAAGTTATCATCTGGAAACGACATCCGGAATGACGGAATGATGGAAGGACGGAAAGGCAATTTCCATAGTCCCCCGCTTTAGCGAAAGGCGGGGGACAAAAATCCCTTCAAATTCTGATGAAAAATAAAAATTTTTAATATTTTGAAAAATGCAATTTTGGCCCCTTTCACCCCTTGTAGCTCGGAAACGGTAGGAACTACTCCAAATCCACTGCCATGCCTCTGAAAGCTTATATCATGAAGAATCCAAAAAAAAAATCCCATGAAAAATGAAAATTTTATGTAATCAGCATGTTTGCAATTTTAGCCTGTTTGGCCCCTCATAACTTGGGAAGGAAACATGTTATCAAAAATTTGATGGTGCAGCATTATGTTTATTTTTCATAAGGAATCCATTGCAGAAAACGGCATCAAAATCGGGACTAAGAATTAAAAAAAAAAATTTTAAAATTCGCCCCTTTTGGACCCCATTTTTCTCATGAATGATACATGTGATGTGAAATCCATTGAGATACTACTGATTGGAAATTACCTCAGGAGCACACTGAAAGAAACCTGATTATTAATAAAAATTTTACAGCTAAATATGTGAAAACAGTCAATTTTGCCCTTTTTGGCCCTTATTTTAAAAACGGGAAGGACAATAATGACCAAAACCAATCCCCACCTTCCTTTTGTGCCAAGGAATATTGTGTTAAAATTTCTTAACGATTGATCAACTTAAACTTGAGTTATTAGCCAAAAACAAAAGTGTATACAGACAACGACGACGACAATGACAGCACCCCATTATAAGACCACAACAATTTTGCGGTCGTATAAAAATGATAATGTAAAAAAACAGAAAACACAAAGTTACCAACCCAAACTTACAGAAATCTGGAATCAGGCCATTGAATATACAGAAATTGACAATTTAATGTTTTGCAGAATCCAAAAAATCTATGTGAATCACTTTAGAAAGGTACTTATACAAGGAAAGGATACATGTATCAGCTTGGCTTATTTAGACAAGTAAAATTTGCATTGAAAAATGTTTTATATATGATAAACCCAAAAATGTTCCCTGAACAGTTTAGACAACATGTATATTTCAATGTGGTTTAAATCCCAAATTCCAATGCCGATATCAGAAATGCTAAATTTGTGCTGTGCATGGTATTCATTCCCACTGGATTAAACAATTACAAATTGATATCTTTCCACTTTTTCCGCTTTGATTTTTTTGTAAAATACAGTGTTTCTTAGCTCCGAAATGATTTACTTTAGTTTAATACTAAATAAAACCAATCAATCCAGTTACTACAAATGTTGAATCTCAATAAAACTTCATACATCTAATACAGGACATACATAAAACTAAATTACCTTCAGCTAATGAAACATAATTTTTGACATGTGCCTGCAATCTATTCAAAACTAATTTCAAAATTTCTTTGTCAAATTATTATTTTGTAATTGAAGGGTCAATCCGGAATGGACAGGCTAAAATACGGATTGTGGAAACAGCCCCTTTTTTTCAGAAATATTGTGGGCAATCCAGAATGGTTGGCATCTCTGATAAAGTTTATATTGGAGAAAATGAAAAATTACTTCAAATGCACAACTCATTACAGGAAAGTAGCATACCAAATATTTAAATGAATCCCTTTGCAGGCAGGGCAGAAAAGTGTATTTCAAATACTTGTCAAGTGGGGTAAAAAATATATATCCCTCTAAAGATAAAAAAAATACAATATGCTTATCTAATTTCTAATGCAAAGTCTCAAAAATACATTTTTAAGCAATTTCTAAAATCACTTGATATCCAGTTTACAACTGTGCTGTTGTTATAGGTTGTTACTGTATTACATGAATTCTGAAAAATTTCACAATCTGAAAATAAAATGTCATCCAATCAAAATTAATGAGTTATAAACAAATACATGTTTTCTATTCTTATATATCAGAATGTGTGTAAACTTTATACCGGATTGCCAATTTTGAATCCCAAGTCTGTATGTTGAAAATCTAATGTCTCATCAATAACAGCTATAGCGAATGGTTTCTTTAATTGTTCTGATGCATAGAGGAACATACGTCGACACTTTGGATCCTGTACAAACTTTTCTGACATACACACAACAAGTACCTATAGAAGATGATGAAAAGTAGATGTATGGGACATTTTGAAGTAGATCAGTGTTTGAGAAATTATTAGGAGCAAATACATGTATTAACAAAAAAACAGCCCTTGATGAAATCAATTCTAAAAATTCCATATATTGAATAAGTGTTTCACTTAGCTCATAAAACCCCAAATATGTGTCAATTTTCAATGAGAAATAAACTTGAAGAGTGCTTACAAGGCATACAGGTGGACAGACGCATAGAGTGATGCATTGCAAAGAAGATAAAAGGAAAAGTTTCAAAAAAAAACTAGACATCGGAGATATGGCAGCCATCTCTATGGGCCCGCTGTATATAAAGGCAATTTTAAGTGTGTATGGACACAATCATATCATCAAGATATAAACAGAATGTAATACACAAAATCAATAATCTGACCTTGAAGACAAAGGTCAAGGTCAAAGGTCACAAATCATGGTTCATGACACATTATTTTCAAATGATCTATCTACATGCAAAATATTAAAAGCCTACCTCAAAAGACATAACAGTTATAACCTGGACACGAATTGTTATTAGAAAAGCAAAAAATCTGACCTTGAAGACAAAGGTCAAGGTCAAAGGTCACCAATCATGGTTCATGACATATTGTCTTGAAGTGATCTATCTACATGCAAAATATCAAAAGCCTATCTCAAAAGACAAAAAAAGATATAGACTGCACACAACTTGTTATTAGAAAAGCAAAAATCTGACCTTGAAGGCAAAGGTCAAGGTCAAAGGTTACCAATCATGGTTCATGACACACCTTCTTAAAGTGATCTATCTACTTGTAAAATATCAAAAGCCTATCTCAAGAGACAAAAAAATATAGCCCAGACATGACTTGTCACAAGAAAAGCAAAAATCTGACCTTGAAGACAAAGTCACCAATCATGGTTCATGACACATCGTCTTGAAGTGATCTGTCTACTTGCAAAAATATCAAAAGCCTATCTCAAAAGACAACTAGAGGCTCAGACACTGAGCCTGTATCGCTCACCTGACAAAATGCTGAACAGCAGGATTTTTCAATGTTCTATATGGTGGCCATGTTTTTTTTATGTGAATTTCCCATAGTGCCAAAATAAACTTTGTTCTGTGCTGATGGCCATGTTTTTCATTGGATCAGAACAAAATGAGCAGTCTTCGTTAAGGACCTTCAGTTCATCATTCCTGTAAAGTTTGGTTGAATTTGCTTCAGCGGTTCCAGAGGAGAAGAAGAAAATGTAAATTTTCCCGTAGGGTCCAATGTTAAACCTTAGTTCCGTGCTTGGAGCCATGTATTTTATTGGATGGAAACGAAATGAGCAACCTTTGTAAAGGACCTTCCATACATCATTCCTGTAAAGTTTGGTTGAATTTGCTTTAGTTTTTTCAGAGGAGAAGATGAAAATGTGACTTTCCCATAGGGCCAATGTTAAACTATGTTCCGTGCTGGCGGCCATGTTTTTTATCGGATCGGAATGAAATGAGCAATCTCAGTTAAGGACCTTTAGTTCATCATTCCTGTAAAGTTTGGTTGCATTTGCTTCAGCAGTTTTAGAGGAGAAGAAGAAAATGTGAATTTTTCCATAAGGTCCAATGTTTAACCTAAGTTCTGCGCTTGCAGCCATGTTTTTTATCGGATCGGAAAGAAATGATCCATCTTTGTAAAACACCTTCCATACATCATTCCTGTAAAGTTTGGTTGAATTTGCTTCAGTGGTTTCAGAGCAGAAGATGAGAATGTGAATTTCCCATAGGGCCAATGTTAAACTATGTTCCGTGCTGGCAGCCATGTTTTTTATCGGATCGGAACAAAATGAGCAATCATTGTTAAAGACCTTTAGCACATCATTCCTGTAAAGTTTGGTTGAATTTGCTTCAGTGGTTTTAGAGTAGAAGATGAAAATGTGATTTTTCCCATAGAGTCCAATGTTAAACCTAAGTTCCGCGCTTGCGGCCATGTTTTTTGTCAGATCGGAACAAAATGAGCAATCATTGCAAAGGACCTTCCATACATCATTCCTGTAAAGTTTGGTTGAATTTGCTTCCGTTGTTTCAGAGCAGAAGATGAAAATGGGATTTTCCCATAGGGTACAATGTTAAACCATATTCCGTGCTGGCGGCCATGTTTTTTTTCGGATTGGAACGAAATGAGCAATCATTGTTAAGGACCTTTAGTAAATCATTCCTGTAAAGTTTAGTTTAATTTGCTTCAATGGTTTCAGAGCAGAAGACGAAAATGTGATTTTTCCCATAGGGTCCAATGTTCAACCTAAGTTCTGCGCTGGCGGCCATGTTTTTTGTCGGATCGGAACAAAATGAGCAATCATTGTAAAGGACCTTCCATACATCATTCCTGTAAAGTTTGGTTGAATTTGCTTCAGTTGTTTCAGAGCAGAAGATGAAAATGTGATTTTCCCATAGGGTCCAATGTTAAACCATGTTCCGTGCTGGCGGCCATGTTTTTCGTCTGAGCGGAACGAAATGAGCAATCATTGTTAAGGACCTTTAGTACATCATTCCTGTAAAGTTTGGTTGAATTTGCTTCAGTGGTTTCAGAGCAGAAGATGAAAATGTGATTTTTCCCATAGGGTCCAATGTTAAACCTAAGTTCCGCGCTGGCGGCCATGTTTTTTGTCGGATCGGAATGAAATGAGCAATCTTTGTAAAGGACCTTCCATACATCATTCCTGTAAAGTTTTGTTGAATTTGCTCAAGTGGTTTCAGAGGAGTTGATGAAAATGTGAAAAGTTAACAGACAGACAGACGACGGACGACGGACGCCAAGTGATGGCAATAGCTCACACTGACCCTTTGGGTCAGGTGGGCTAAAAAAGTTCTAGCCCAGACACAACTTTGTTACGGACGGACGGACAGAGAGCAATTACTATAGGGCGTCCGCCACTATGTGGCGGGCCCTAATTATAACATGTCCAATTGGCATTAAGGCTTTTTATCTGTAATTTGTAAGAGTTTCCTTTGATCTCAGGAAGCAAATATTTTTCAGTATTTGCTACTGCCCGAATACGAAAAAATATTGGCAAAAAGTATCTTAGGCCATGCCTACTTTGTCAATCAGAATCAATGAAACTAAGAAATATACATCTTACAGAGACTCTTACCTGATCGTACAAATTCTTTTACAAATCAATACTAGTCAATTTCACGATTTGTTGAAAATTAGCATTCATTTTCAAAATTTGTTTTATTAAATGATTAAGTTAATTACCCATTAAAAGAATAATAGAAGGTTTGTTTTTGATACAAGAATATTGGCTCAAATAATGGACTCGCCCACAAGGGGCTCGTCCATTATTGTTCGCCAATATTTCTTGTATCAAAAAGAGCTAAGCAAAGCGCAGCATGATACAACAGCAGCATGTCGACCACTGAAATTTGAACAAGTGTAATTGAAAATGAGTGTGGACATACTTAAGAGCTTGACACAATAATTGCATGGACACAATAAGGGGATTGACCAAGTAATTAGCTGGACACAAATTAGGGAAAATGAAAATTAGCCCTTATGACTCCTTATGGTTCCTCTTTGACCCCTTATAGCTCGAAAACGGTAAGAGCTACACCAAATCCATTGACATACTACTGAAAGCTTATATCAAGTGGAATCCTAAGAAAAAAATTCCATCGAAATCCGATGAAAAATAAAAATTTTAAGTAATCTGCTAATTAGCAATTTGGCCCCGTTTGGCCCCTCATTGCTAGGTAAGCAAACAAGTTACCAAAAATCTAATAGCAGAGTGCTTGTAAATTTTTCATAAGCAATCCATTGAAAAAAAACTGCATCAAAATCAGAGAAAAAATAAAAAAAAAAAATTTTTTTTTTGGATTCACCCATTTTGGGCCCCATTTATCTCGGGAACGGTACATGCTACGTGAAATCTGTTGGATTTGAAATTTCCGCAGGAGCACACTAAAAGAAACCCTATCAAAATCCGATTAATAATAAAGATTCTACAGACAAATATGTGAAAACACCCAATTTAACCCTTTTTTGGCCCCTTTTTTAAAAACGGGTGGGGTCACAATGACCAAAACTACTACAAGCCTTCCTTTTGTACCAAAGAACATTATGTTAATATTTCATAAAGATTGATTTACTGGAACAAAAGTTATTGACCAAAAACAAAAGTGTCTACAGACGATGATGACGACAACGACGATGACGATGACAGCACCATACCAATATACGACAGCAAAAATTTTTGCGGTCGTATAAAAACAAAACTTCCATAATTCTATATGTCTGTGAAACTTGTAATGCAGATAAATTGATGAAGCAATACTCTGATGTATATAGGTAGATGAGTAATTAAACTGTACTGTTTATACACAGTGACCTACTTTAGAATTCTTGATCTCCATGGTCATCTCCAGTTCAGATGTATTATTCATATCTACTGGAAACCAACTGTAAATAAATTAAAAACAACATTTAGACTTTCTTATACTGAACATGAAATTTGTTTCTATAGCAGCACGTTTTATTTACAAACTATTTCATTTATAAACTGCTTCCAGTGTCGAGTTCAAATTACTTCATGATACTTTTTTCTCTTAAAAAAATTAAATATAAATAGTCTGCGACTTGACAACCAAATTACCTAGTTCAGCTTATCACAATAAAGTTTGAAGATGCCTACAAGAAACATGGGCTCTGAAATTCTGTATTGTTGACTTGGAACATGTTTCTAAGACAGTCTAATAGTGTACAGTTATTAATTGGGTCTAAAATAAACAACAGTTGTTTCGTTTGACATATGGGTTGAATTGTTGCTTGAAGCCATATGCTGCAAGCAACAGCTAAGTCACAGGGTCAAACAAAACAGATATTGTTAGAGCATGCAATGTATAACTGGCTTATGTTACACCTTTCCATATTTAATGTGTTCTTGTTTGCAGTTAAGGCTTTATTGTGGTTCAACATGCACTACATTTCTGGTATTGGGACTTTCAATTGCTTTTTAAAAATCAATTGGGGATGTCACTAAAAGGTGCCCTCCAAATAACAGTGTTCATGTGTTACAAATTTAAAGTTATTAACAGCAATAATAATAGTAAGAGTTGTTGGTGAATGGCAGCCAGTTATACTCCCACTCATTGAACCCTGAATCCATAAGGCTAGTGCAAATTTAAGTGTGTTTCAACACAAGTGTAGCCACAGTACTAGTGTAGAAACATTACAAACATTGACGCAATGAAATAATATAATCATCAAGAAAAAATAAAGTTATTGGTAAACAGGAAGTAGATGACTGATGGATTTGATAAGGGAAGACTCTGTAAAACTCATCATATAAAAGCTTTAGACCAAATATCAGATAACTACTAAATAAACAAGCTGAGAATTATTAATGAAAAATTTCAATATATGGGAATAATCATGAGGAAAAAAAGGTTATTGACCAAACAGGAAGTAATAAAGTGACTGACTTGAAAAGAAGAGACACAGTACAACTCATTATGCCATAGCTTCAATCCAAATATCAAATCATTACTACATACAAAAGCTGGGATATCCTTTATGTCAAATGTTCCTGACAGACAGACTGAATGACAGACAGACAGAGAAAAATAGGGTAAAACAGTATACCTTCTCTCCTATGGAGCAGGGGTATAATTATGGAAACATGACAGTTAACAAATAAAATGCAATATTCTTAATGCAACAGATTACAATTTTTTCAATATTTAGTTACACTAAATCATGTTCCCAGTTTATTGTAAAATAAGTTTGTTCACAGTTTATAGTAAAATAAATTATATCCTAATAACTTACCAGTTCAAACGTGCCTTTTTTAAATCCTTATATATTTGTCTTGGATTGACCATTTTCATATTTTTGGATGGGAGATCCTGAGGTGTGTACAGGATCGATACATCTTTAGCCATGTTTGAACTGATTTCCTGTAGAGCACTAATACTCTGTTGCATTTGTACATCAAACTCTGTCTCTTTGTTGTCTGGGAGGTTATCTATAAAAATAAATTCAGGGTTTGATTAAAAGAAATAACTAGATATTAGAGAGTTAAAAGCTGAAGGTAAAGTTTCATTACCCTTGGTTAACAAATCACTTTGAAATAATCTTTCCACATGCCATATAATGAATAAACTAATAAAGGGATATGGAGTAAATGTAAATGGGGCAAAATCCCTATAAATACATGGTATGATTAAGCAAATGGAACAATGTTTTCATTGTTCTTCTTCATCTTGAAGTCACCATGAGGCCTTCAACAAATAGCAAACACTCTTACCTCATAGTAAGTTCAAGACGGCCCTTAGCACCAGTTTAAGCAGAGTTCACTTGCTAAATGTTGAACAACGCTTCATCCATCTGGATGCGGGGTTGTCAACAAGCATAACATATGGGGCAAAGTACTCTTACAAATACTGTCATCCGTTGCCTGACAAAGGGACCAATAGACAATACAACATGTAAACCTATATATGCCTATATCAAAAGGCATAAAAAAAATAACAAAGAAATAATTCTATATTTAGAAAGCAATCATGTGACAATGAGGTAAAAGTTCATCATCAGCCATGATACATGACATATAGGCCTACAGTCACCTATGCACATGCTTATATCAAGGACAACAAAAGTTATAGCTATTATGAACTTGCTACACATGGACACATGAATATAAGGAAACACAGAAAGACTGACCAGTGCCATGTGGTCTTTTATTTGCTGTGATAGCGCTCTATTAGTTTTGTGGGGGCAACAAATGACAGCAATTGTAGGAACACTTTGTTGACAATCTTGCCTCCATGAGTAAGAGACATTGATGTGACTTGTTTGACATCTAGCGATGAATTCTACCCAAACTGATGTTAGGGACCATCTTGAACTTTTAACATGTATGAGGTACGAGTAAAACTCATTGCTGAAGGCCTCAAGGTAACTTTAAAATGAAGAACAACAATGAAAGCTTTGTTCAATGTTATATTATACCATGTATTTGTAGAACTTTATCTCATGTGCATTTACTCCATATCCTTTCATTATTCATGCATTACCAAATTGATAACTAAATAGACAGATTGATAACTGATTAGACAGACTGATAACTGAATAGACAGATTGATAACTGAATAGACAGATTGATAATTGAATAGACATATTGATAACTGAATAGACAGACTGATAACTGAATAGACAGATTGATATAACTGAATAGACAGATTGATAACTGATTAGACAGATTGATAGCTGAATAGACAGATTGATAACTCAAAAGACAGATTGATAACTGAATAGACAGATTGATAACTCAATAGACAGATTGATATAACTGAATAGACAGATTGATAACTGAATAGACAGATTGATAACTGAATAGACAGATTGATAAAGCAAAAGACAGATTGATAACTGAATAGACAGATTGATAACTCAAAAGACAGATTGATATAACTGAATAGACAGATTGATATAACTGAATAGACAGATTGATATAACTGAATAGACAGATTGATATAACTGATTAGACCAATTGATAACTGAATAGACACATTCATATAACTGAATAGACATATTCATATAACTGAATAGACAGATTGATATAACTGAATAGACAAATTGATAACTCAATAGACAGATTGATAAAACTCAATAGACAGATTGATAACTGAATAGACAGACTGATAACTGAATTGACAGATTGATAACTGAATAGACAGATTGATATAACTGAATAGACAGACTGATAACTGAATAGACAGATTGATAACTGAATAGACAGATTGATAACTCAAAGACAGATTGATAACTGAATAGACAGATTGATAACTGAATAGACAGATTGATAACTGAATAGGCAGACTGATAACTGAATAGATAGATTGATAACTGAATAGACAGATTGATAACTGAATAGACAGATTGATAACTCAATAAACAGATTAATATAACTGAATAGACAGACTGATAACTGAATATACAGATTGATAACTGAATAGACAGATTGATAACACTGAATGGACAGACTGATAACTGAATGGACAGATTGATAACTGAATAGACAGATTGATAACTGAATAGACAAATTGATAACTCAATAGACAGATTGATAAAACTCAATAGACAAATTGATAACTGATTAGACAGACTGATAACTGAATAGACAGATTGATAACTGAATAGACAGATTGATATAACTGAATAGACAGACTGATAACTGAATAGACAGATTGATATAACTGAATAGACAGACTGATAACTGAATAGACAGATTGATAACTGAATAGACAGACTGATAACTGAATAGACAGATTGATAACTGAATAGACAGATTGGTAACTGAATAGACAGATTGATATAACTGAATAGACAGATTGATAACTGAATAGACAGATTGATAACTGAATGGACAGACTGATAACTGAATAGACATATTGATAACTGAATAGACAGATTGATGACTGAATAGACAGATTGATAACTGAATAGACAGACTGATAACTGAAAAGACATATTGATAACTGAATAGACAGATTGATAACTGAATAGACAGACTGATAAGAGAATAGACAGATTTACAACTGAATAGACAGATTGATAGCTGAATGAAAAGATTGATAACTGTATAGACAGACTGATAACTGAATAGACAGATTGATAACTGAAGAGACAGACTGATAACTGAAAAGACAGATTGATAACTGAATAGACAGATTGATGACTGAATAGACAGATTGATGACTGAATAGACAGACTGATAACTGTATAGACAGATTGATAACTGAATAGACAGATTGATAACTGAATAGAGAGACTGATAACTGAATAGAGAGATTGATAACTGATTAGACAGATTGATGGGCTTACATGATTCATCGGTTCTTATCTTATATCTAATTATTAATTATTTATTGCTTGTACATAATTCTTTATACCAAATTAAGTTCCTTTAAAATGGGCCGTATGATTGGATAAATAAGGTATTTTATTTAATTGAAAGCAGTTCAACTCTCACCTGTCTGTGTGGTCCCCAAATTTCTGCCAACTCGATAACTGAATTACGACTTTAAAATATCAACTTGCTTTCCAAGATGATTTGTTAGGTTTAGGGTCAAGGTTTTAAGTATGGGTTAAGGTTGGGGTTAATGATAGGGTGAGAGATAAGGTATAAGGTTAGTACAAAAACGGTAATTCCAGACTGTATTTTAGATACGATGGAAAAATGCTCTATTATAATTTATCAGTTTGACAAATATGCCCGTCACACACTTTATGGCATGCATCAGCCAAAACTTGACCAAACACTGATCAGATGAGTTTGATTTAATTATAAATGGGGTCAGTGTGCTTAAAATAAGGCAAGCTGCAAGGGGCGAGATTTCATTCTATTCTACTGACTCACTCATTAATTCTCCTATAGACACCGTATGGAAGTACTTAGTACACTGTAGGAATGGTGCGTTTACACTGCGAGCTCTACTGATCAAATCTGCTTTAAATAGATATGGCTCTCTGGTTCTCTGTTAAAAGATGTTAAAATAAAATTTCTATTCAATTTTGATGCCAATTACCATGCATGCTCAAAATAAATAACATAATGAAAAATAATCACAAATCAATACAGTGGAACTTGATTTAAGGGAATACAATACAGTAAGGACTTTCTACTGATTTTTTGCTGAAATTTTTGTACTAGATTTATTTTGATACGTTTTTTTCCATATATGCAAAGATAAATATACCTTCATGATTTAGTTTTCAAGTTTATCACAATTACATTTTTATAATTTTCGGCAAAAAAGAATTTTAACATTTTTTTTTTTAGTGTAAGAAAAATATTATAACTTTAAAACAATTCAATAAAATGTCATCCATTTTTTGTTTCATTTCCCTCTGTTTATTTATTATAAAGTACTATCATCATGTATGCTTAATAAAATGGTATATAGTCCAAAATTCTTATTACTCAACGAATATCGAATAAAAAGTGCAATTTCTCATACATATAATTGCATGTACTATAAAATTTTCTACTGATTTTTTCTTAAAATTTTTCCCAGACATTCTCCTATCCGTCTTTTTCTTAATTCTATAAAGAAAATTGGGGGTCCATGTGCTAGTCTTTTTAATTATCGAGCAAAACTGTTTTTTGGTCTCTGGACTGGACGTCTTCATTTTTGGCGTCAATTGACGGTACAATATTTTCCTTTGAATTAAGTTGCTCAATTTTTCTTGCCGTTTTTGTTTTGGATAGTGAAGGTCTGATTCATTTTTAGTATTATATGAAATTGGACAATAGGACTATTCTTAAACTTTTGTCTTTCTAGTTATTTTGGTTCTGTATATGAAAATAAATAATTTTCATGGATTGATAAAAAAAAATGCGGAGAAAGCTTCAAATATATCAATGCTATGTACATTTGAAATTGTGTTTAACACTTCATTGAGATGCCAATAATATTTTATACCCTTTTTGATTTTGTAATGTGAAAAAATGCTATCCTTAGACCAATTTATGATGCCGAGCACGGATCATGCGAAGTTTTCACAGCTTATGACATTAAGCATCTATCAAATGAAACCCAGTGAAAATATTGTGATATAAAAAAGCTTTTTTTATGTGATTTTCATTGAATTTTCACAGCACCCTGTGAAAATTCAAATTGTAAAATGCCATGAAAATGATGTGGTCATGCACCACCTTGCTTTCTCTGGGGCAATCCCGTAATTATTTTACCAGTTGATGTTTAAAACAAGAAATGGATGTCAATACGACATCAAACCGGGTTTTCCTTCACTATAAGAATGGACAAATAAGTACTTGTGTGAAAAGCTTATACCTCCTCTTTTTATGTACAGTGTATGCCGTCACTCTTAAAAATCACTGAAATGGTATACTTTACTTAAAAGTCAAATAAAAGACACATGGTCAAAACACATATAAATTTCAAAGTTCAAAGAGGCATAACTCCTGGATAAATATTGTGATGAAAAATCCCCAACAATATGCACATCTACATATGATATTCTTGCTACATACAAAGTTTCATGAAATTCTGTTGAACGGTTACAGAGGAGTTGCGCTTAAGAGCACATGGTCAAAACACCTGTAAATTTCTAAGTTCAAAGGGGCATAACTCCTGGAAAAAATGCAAAATGAAAAATCCCCGACAAAATGCACATCTACATATGATGTTCTTGCTACATACTAAGTTTCATGAAATTCTGTTGAACGGTTACAGAGGCGTTGCGCTTAAGAGCACATGGTCAAAACACCTGTAAATTTCTTAGTTCAAAGGGGCATAACTCCTGGAAAAATTGCAAAATGAAAAATTCCTGACAATATGCACATCTACATATGATGTCCTTGGTACAATACTAAGTTACATGAAATTCTATTGAACGGTTACAGAGGAGTTGCGCTTACGAGCATATGGTCAAAATACTTGATAAGTTCTAAGTTCAAAGAGGCATAACTCCTGGATAAATATTGCGATGAAAAATCCCCAACAATATGCACATCTACATATGATGTTCTTGCTACATACTAAGTTTCATGAAATTCTGTTGAACGGTTACAGAGGAGTTGCACTTAAGAGCACATGGTCAAAACACCTGTAAATTTCTTAGTTCAAAGGGGCATAACTCCTGGAAAAATTGCAAAATGAAAAATCCCCGAAAATATGCACATCTACATATGATGTCCTTGCTACATACAAAGTTTCATGAAATTCTGTTGAACGGTTACAGAGGAGTTGTGCTTACTAGCATAAGGTAAAAAAACCTGTAAATTTCTAAGTTCAAAGGGGCATAACTCCTGGGAAAATTGCATGATGAAAAATTCCTGACAATATGCACATCTACATATGATGTCCTTGGTACATACTAAGTTACATGAAATTCTATTGAACGGTTACAGAGGAGTTGCGCTTACGAGCATATGGTCAAAATACTTGATAAGTTCTTAGTTCAAAGGGGCATAACTCCTGGAAAAATTGCAAGATGAAAAATCCCCAACAATATGCACATCTACATATGATGTCCTTGCTACATACAAAGTTTCATGAAATTCTGTTGAACGGTTAAAGAGGAGTAGAGCTTACGAGCATAATGTCAAAACACCTGTATATTTCTAAGTTCAAAGGGGCATAACTCCTGGAAAAATTGCATGATGAAAAATCCCCAACAATATGCAAATCTACATATGATGTCCTTGCTACATACTAAGTTTCATGAAATTCTGTTGAACTGTTGCAGAGGAGTTGCGCTTACGAGCATATGGTCAAAACACCTGTATATTTCTAAGTTCAAAGGGGCATAACTCCTGGAAAAATTGCACGATGAAAAATCCCCGACAATATGCACATCTACATATGATGTCCTTGCTACATACAAAGTTTCATGAAATTCTGATGAACAGTTACAGAGGAGTTGCGCTTACAAGATCTGGCAGCCGCCCACCCAACCCCCCCGCCCGCCTGCCCAACCGCCGTACATCAGCATTTCAATAACCGGATTTCCAAATGGGAAAACCCGGTTAATAAAGGGCTACGCCGAGCGCAGCATGATACCACCGCAGCATGTCGACAACTGAAATTTGAACAAGTGTATTTTAAAATGAATGTGGACACAGTAAAAATCTTAATATCGTTATTAGATGAACATAATAGGGAGCTAGACACAGTAATTAGCTGGACACAAAGTAGGCCTGGAGAACATATAAAAATAAGCCCTTTTAATCAGATAAAGGTATGAAAAACTAAAAGAGTTACACAAAAATTGCTGACAAACTACTGAAAGCTTACACCAAAGAGGAATCTGAAGTAAAAAAAATCCCATTAAAATCCTATAAAATAAAGATTTAAGATATTTTGAAAAATAACAATTTTAGTACCTTTGACCCCTTATAGCTTGTAAACGCTAAGAGATATGCCAAATCTATTGGCATACTACTGAAAGCTAACAACAAGAGGAATCCAAAGAAAAAAATCCCATTGAAATCCGATGGAACATAAATATTTAACATATTTTGAAAATTAGCAATTTTGGCCCCTTTGACCCCTTATAGCTCGGAAACGGTAAGAGATATGCCAAATCTGTTAGCATACTACTGAAAGCTTACAATAAAAGGAATTCAAAGAAAAAAATCCCATCGAAATCCGATAAAAAATAAAAATTTTAAGTAATCTGTACATTTGCAATTTTGGCCCCCTTTGGAACCTAATTACTTGGAAAGGATAAAAGTTATCATAAATTTGATGATGCTGTGCTAGTTAGCTTTACATAAGAAATCCATTGCAAAAAACTGCATTAAAATCAGACTAAAAATAAGAAAAATAAAATTTTTGAGATTCACCCCCTTTGGGGCCCATTTATTTCATGAACGGTACATGCGACATGAAATCGGTTGACATACTACAGATTGGAAATTTTCTCAGAAGTACAATGAAAGAAACCCCATCAAAATCCGATAAATAATAAATATTCTACAGCCCAATATACGAAAACACCCATTTTGGCCCTTTTTGGCCCTTTTCTTAAAAACGGGCGGGCCAGTATACCCAAAACCAATCCCAGCCTTCCTTTTGTGCCAAGGAACATTGTCTTAAAATTTCATAAGGATTGCTCAACTAGAACTTTAGTTATCGCACGGAAACGAAGTGTCCACAGACGCCGACGACGCCGCCACCGACAACGACGCCGCCAGTATCATACAAATATACGACCTCAAAATTTTTTGCGGTCCTATAAAAAGTAGTATTTTTCATGTTTTTTTTTTCGTCTGTCACAGGCTAAATTCAAACTCACAACTTTGACATTCATTAGCCCATATGCTAAAAATTACGCAAGAATTTTTTGTTAGAATTTGTTCGATCTCACTTTTTAGGTTTGTGGCATTCTTGTTCATATTTGTTTTTTGTTTGTCTGTCATGTTGTTTCAATTTGTGTTGAATCAGAATTGCCATGTTATTTAGGTTTTTGATTTTAGAATTTCCTGTTCCTCATTTTGCTTTGATATTGGGTTTGTCTATATATTAAGGTATCCAATATGTTAACAGAAGTCCATTACTAGTAGTACTAATAATGGACTTCTGACGTTACTCATGTTCTGTCACATTCCATGATAATTAACTTTTTTCTATGTATAAACAACAGAAAAATTGATGAGGCTGCAGTTTCATGGCATTTTCAGGGGAGAAAATCTTCATTGGTCCTACAAATTTCTCGGGAAGTTGATACCATAAAAGCAAAAAAGTCACGTGATTTAATGGATCCCCATGAACTTTCAAAGGATTTTCATGGACTTAATGTCAAACTACGTACTTGGATAAATATGGAATATAGGACATTTTGTTTTTGATACGGACTTTATCAGAGCCAGTATCAAGTGAGCCTGTTAGGGCGGGCTTGATGCGTTACGCCGTGATAAAGTCCGTATCAAAAACAAAATTTCCTATATTTCTTTTAGCGGTAATTCACAAAATGATAAATAAAACTTTGTTATAAATAGAAATAAGCTGAAATTTCTATTTTAGCGCATTTATCCATTGTTTATTGTTTGTGTTGTTGGTATGAACACAAAGATAGTACCAAAAACATGACTTCAGCATAGCAACCCGCACATGACTCCTTCACAGTGACCCGATATTTTCGAAATAGTGTCCAATTCGATGATGCTAAGAATATCAGTCTCTGTAGATCAAAGGAAACCTATACAAATTACTGATAAATTTATTCTACAGTACCTTTGTTTAATTGTAACAAGTGTAAATCTTGAAGAATGTAATGGCACAAGTTTGCTAAAATACTGACGCAAGCTGATCAGAGGTCTTTGCTATCCGGTTTCAATTTGAGAAGGATGGTACATCCCCTATTGCATTATGAGCAATTTACCGCCACATACACTTTCGTCGTATGACTTTAGACAGTGTCGCACAGCTGGGTGTTTATGACGTCGCAATCTAATCCGTGACGTTGAGAAAACAACATTCCAAATTCGGCGACATTATTATCTGCCCTTGGCACTGTATCATTTTCCCTTAAGAGGTCACCTTTGGGAAGGAGTCAAACTGGCCTTTAAAGAAAGGCAGCATTTTAAATAAGGTTCATTTAATATGAAATATTCTATGAAGGGAACTATAAAAGGTGACCTTTAAAAATAGGTGGCTGCTTATTCAAGGTGACCGCTAAGGTAGGTTTTACTGTAAATTCATTAAATTCAATTTTTATATATACACTTAACAACGATTGTAAAGTGTATATATAACTTTATATTTGACTGCTGTAAAGATATCAGCATTTTGATCAAAATTAAGATCTGCATTTCCAAAAAGAATAATATCGAGGTCAATATTTCCATATATTCTAATTATTAGAAATAAATTTTGTCTGATATTGTCATAAAGTGAACATTCTAGAAAGTGATGGAAAACATTTTCACAATTTGCACCACAAACAAAGCTAGGATTATCTTTAATATTGAATCTATGCAAATCAAAATCTATTGACATACTACCAAACAGTTACCAAACAGTTACATCAAAAAGAATCAAAAGACACAAACCCAACAAAAATCCAACAAAAATAAGAGTTTTAGGTATTTTATAAAAACAGCAATTTGCCTCCCCTTACAGGTAATGAATGTAATACATATAAAAAATATGATTACTTAACACCTTATCATATTTCATAAGAATTCCACTAAAAACCAAATTAAGAATTTTACATTTGCCCCTCTTGAGCCCACTTATCTCATAAACAATTAATATAATATAATTCCATTGACTGTTGATTTGAACTTGTATCTGTTTGTTTAACTCTATGATTTGTACTTGTATCTGTTTGTTTAACTCTATATAGTCATGTTTTGTTCTTTGCCTTGCCTTGGCCTTTTG
>MJUU01069937.1:37830-61476 GCA_002080025.1 Modiolus philippinarum | reverse complement strand
CCAAAATCGAACTTGACCTGAGTTTTGTGGTAAACAACTTGCATAACAAGTTTGAAGATCTTGTGATATTTCGTTCACAAGTTATCAGTCGGAAACCTTCAGGGGACGGACGGACGGAAGGACGGACACACGACTGAGGGTATCACATAATACCACGCCACTTCGTGTGGTAGGGTATAAAAAAGAGTAAAATTAGATATTTTCATATATATTTTACTGTAGAATCTTGGGGTAATATGTAGTCTTTCACAAACACATCTTGTTTAGACTAAAAACAAATTCCCTGTAAACAACATTTCTGTAAGTTTTCATGCAGATATGAGAACTTTTAATTTCCGCTCTTTTTCCGTTTCCATGGTAACCGTCGCCATTTTGAAATTTTTAAGATAAAAACAAATTCCCTGTACGCTATACAACATTATTGTAAATTTTCATGAGAACTTTTAATTTTCCCGCCTTTTTCCCGTTTCCATGGTAACGGTCGCCATTTTAAAACATTTAGACTAAAAACAAATTCCCTGTATGCTATACAACTTTCTGTAAGTTTACATGCAGATCTGAGAACTTTTGATTTTCCCGCTTTTTTCTGTTTCTATGGCAACGGTTCCATTTTGAAAATCCCTAGACCTTCTTTCATAACTACACATTGGTATTTATGCTCCTTCTTAGTTAAATTCAGATTTGATGTGTGGTCTGCAAGATCGGCAGGACACCTTCCTGCACAACTACACATTGGTATCCATATTCCATGTATTCCTACAAAGATGCATTGAAATTGGACGAGTCATCTCTGAGATCTGCCCGGTCAAATTTTTGTCCGGAAAGAAAAAGAAGAATAATAAAGATAATAAAAATTAATAGCTGTATCAGGATGCTGATACAAAAGTCTCCCAAACGAACTCCCAAATCAGAAATTTGTGCTACAAATCACTTCCACACATCGTTGGCAACCTGTCTGTTGAATTTCACTCAATTATGAACACTTTCAAATTCCCCGCCGTTTTTCTGTTTTCATGGCAGACCAGAAACAAATTCCTCATGTCTTAAGCAACCTTCTTGTAAATTTTCAGCCGATTCTGAAAACTATGATTTCCCGCCTTTTTGCAGTTCCGTGGCAACCGGTACCATTTTGAAATCTTGGACACCCGAAACCTTTTCCCCAAGTCCTAAGCAACCTACCTATTAATTTTCATCTAATTCTGAACACTTTGATTTTCCCGCCTTTTTTGTCGTTTCCATGGCAACCGGTGCCATTTTGAAAATTCCAATACCCAATTGTATAGTGAGTGAGAACCGAACCGTCAATCAAAAGAACGAACAATCCATGGACAATGGCAAAATCAGAGACACTAAGAAACAAGGACAGCACTTGACTACGGGACAAAAAAGAAAAACGAAGACACACATACAGATGAACAACACGGACCCAATAAAAACCATGGGCGAATTCAGGTTTACCGGTAGAGTAAGCATCTTTTAGGATAAGGGTTTATGATTCTGTAAAGTTTAGTCAAGATCCGACCCTTAGTCTTTGAGAAAATGGTCGGACAAATGTTGGGCGGAAAGCGAAGAAGAAGATCAAGAACAAGAATAAAATTTTTTTTAACTGTATCAGGATGCTGATACAAAAATCCCCCAAACGAACTCCAATATCAGAAACCAGGTGGATAAATCAATTCCTCATAACCTATTCGTAATGTTTATTGAGTTTTTAAAAATCTGAGCATTTGATTTTCCCGCTTTTTTCCGTTTCCATGGCAACGGTCACAATTTTGAAGTCTTTGAGAGCGGAAACTTATTTCCTACATATTAGGCAACCTTCCTGTAGAGTTTCATCCAACTCTGAACATTTTCATTTTCACACCTTTTTGGCGTTTCCATGGCAATAGTCACGATTTTGACGTCTTGGAGATCATAAACCAATTCCCCATGTCCTAAGCAACCTTCGTGTTAAATTTCATCCAATTCTGAGCACTTTCATTTTGCCATCTCTTTTGCCGTTTCCTTGGCAACCGGTGCCATTTTGAAGTCTTGGAGACCAGAAACCAATAATCAATGTCCTAAGCAACCTTCGGCAAAATTTCATCTAATTCTGAGCACTTTCATTTTTCCGCCTTTTTTGCCGTTTCCATGGCAACCAGTGCCATTTTGAAGTCTTGGAGACCAATTACCCATGTTTTAAGCAACCTTCCTGTGAAATTTCATCCAATTCTGAGCACTTTCATTTTCCCACCTTTATCGTCGTTTCCATGGCAACCGGTACCATTTTGAAAATTCTAAGACCTGGTTGCACTTCTTTGCATAGGTTTCCACCTTCCTATGAAGTTTGGTCAAGATTTGACCAGTAGTCGCTGAGAAAATAGTCGAACAAATTTTTGGTTGAGAAGAAGATCAAGAATAAACTAGATTTGCAATTGCAAGCAATAGCTGATGTCGCCCCTGGCAGCCAATTCAAATATTCCACCTTGTTTGCATCGTCAAAATCTACCTAGAAATCAATTTTTGTTGGAATCTGTCAAAATTGACATTTTTGCACCTTTCTTGGAAACGGCAACCATTTTGAAAATTTAAGTTAGTGCATAAACATCTCCTTATCATTGTCCAATTTTGTGCTAAGTATGAACAAATCTTAAAAATTTTAATAAAAGTGAAATTGATCATAGTTTCTTTCATAAAGAGGCCTAATGGGACCCCCCCCCCCCCCCAAGACTAGTTTTAGGCTCTAGGATAAGAGTATGGGCCTATTGAACAAAATATATCTTGGGGCAAAAAACCTGAGTATTTTTCGCGCGTGGCTGGGGACTTAAAAGATTTGTCAGGGGGTTCGAAGCGGGCGTAAGCCCCCTCGCCGATAGGCAAGCGAGGGGGTCATATATCCTCACTAAATGCCTATCCTATAGCTCAAAATGTTGATTTTGGATGTATGTTCTGGAGATTTTTAAACTGAAACCTGATTTTAAAGGGCATCTTGAAAATGGCGGCCATTTTGAATCCGAAAATTTCATGAAAATTTAAACTCATCATAATTAAGCTTTTCACCAAATATGAAATTATTCATACAAATGGCAGCAAAGAAAATTCAGATTAAAATTTTTCAATCCGACGACACTGCGCATCTTGAAAATGGTGGCCATTTTGTATTTTATATTTTGATAGATTCCATCCACTATTCGTACTAAACGTTTCCATAGTAGGTTTTATGGAAGTCCTTCAAGTGGTTTAAGAGATAATTGACTCCGAGTGTTTACAGGTCCATTTGTGAAATTTTGCAAAAAATCGTTTATTGTCAGCCATTTTGAAACTATCGGCCATTTTGAGAAAAACATTGCTTCATGCACATCTACTCATGATGATCCAGCTTTGTGCTAAATATGAACTGATTCTGTCATTGCATCTCTGACAACTTGGCCGGACAAACTTTACCAGACCAATAACAAAATGTCGGCGACATAATAAAAGCAGGAATTTTTGAATATTTTCTGTATCAATTCCTTCCTCTCATCACACTGAAAATACAAACGAGATATGATTAATTTCTGAAAAGCAATTGCTGAGATATTGAATAAAGTAGACATGTTTTATGTGTTTTTGGCGGCTATCTTGAAAACGGCGGCCATTTTGAATTTTTTTCCTTTTGTACAGATTCCGTGGTAATATCATATTAAACATCTCTACCAAGTTTTATGAAAATCTGTCGAGGAATTTGTGAGATAATTGGTCGGCAGTTTTTAAACATAACCTGGCGGCCATTTTGAATCCGAAAATTTCATGAAAGCTTAAACTCATCATAATTAAGCTTTTGACCAAATATGAAATTATTTATACAAATGGCAGCAAAGAAAATTCAGATTAGATTTTTTCAATCCGACAACACTGCGTATTTGTCGGCCATCTTGAAAATGGCGGTCATTTTGAAATTTCATTTTTGGATAGATTCCATCCACTGTTTGTACTAAACGTTTCCATAGTAGGTTTTATGGAAGTCCTTCCAGTGGTTTAAGAGATAATTGACTCCGAGTTTTTACAGGTCCATTTGTGAAATTTTGCAAAAATCGTTTATTGGCAGCCATTTTGGAAAAAAAATTACTTCACGCACATCCACTCATGGTGATCCAGCTTTGTGCCAAATATGAATTGATTCTGTCATGGCATCTCTGAGAACTCGGCCGGACAAACTTCCAGACCAATAACAATATGTCGTCCCGACTACGTCTGGCTCGACATAATAATAGCAGGAATCTTGGAATTTTCTTTTCTGCATGAATTCCTTCCCCTCATCAAACTGAAAATATAAACAAGATATGATTTACTTCTGAATAGCAGTAACTAAAATATTGAATAAAGTAGACATTTTTTACGTGTTTTTGGCGGCCATCTTGAAAACGGCGGCCATTTTGAAAATCTTTTATTGTAGAGATTCCGTGGTAATATAATATTAAACATCTCTACCAAGTTTTATGAAAATCTGTCAAGGCATTTGTGAGATAATTGATCGACAGTTTTTAAACGTAACCTGGCAGCCATCTTGAAAATGGCGGCCATTTTGAATCCGAAAATTTCATGAAAGTTTAAACTCATCATAATTAGCTTTTGACCAAATATGAAATTATTCATACAAATGTCTGCAAAGAAAATTCAGATTAAAATTTTTCAATCAGACAACACTGTGTATTTGTCGGCCATCTTGAAAATGACGGTCATTTTGAAATTTTATATTTGGATAGATTCCATCCACTATTCGTACTTAACGTTTCCATAGTAAGTTTTATGGAAGTCCTTCCAGTGGTTTAAGAGATAATTGACTCCGAGTGTTTACAGGTCCATTTGTGAAATTTTCCAAAAATTGTTTATTGGCAGCCATTTTGAAAATATCGGCCATTTTGAAAAAAAATTGCTTCATGCACATTTACTCATTGTGATCCAGCTTTGTCTTAAATATGAGCTGATTCTGTCATGGCATCTCTGAGAACTCGGCCGGACAAACTTTTCCAGACCAATAACAATTTGTCGTCCCGACTACGTCTGGGGCGACATAATAATAGCAGGAATCTTGGGAATTTTTTCTGTATGAATTGCTTCCTCTCATCAAACTGAACATATAAACAAGATATCATTAATTTCTGAAAAGCAATTGCTGAGATATTGAATAAAATAGACATTTTTTATGTGTTTTTGGCGGCCATTTTGAAAATCTTTTTTGTACAGATTCCGTGGTAATATCATATTAAACATCTCTACCAAGTTTTATGAAAATCTGTCAAGGCATTTGTAAGATAATTGATCGGTAGTTTTTAAACATAACCTGGCGGCCATTTTGAATCCGAAAATTTCATGAAAGTTTAAACTCATCATAATTAAGCTTTTGACCAAATATGAAATTATTCATACAAATGGCAGCCAAAAAAATTCAGATCAAAATTTTTCAATCCGACAACACTGCGAATTTGTCGGCCATCTTGAAAATGGCGGTCATTTTGAAATTTTATTTTTGGATAGATTCCATCCACTATTTGTACTAAACTTTTCCATAGTAGGTTTTATGGAAGTCCTTCCAGTGCTTTAAGAGATAATTGACTCCGAGTGTTCACAGGTCCATTTGTGAAATTATGCAAAAAATCGTTTATTGGCAGTCATTCTGAAAATATCGGCCATTTTGAAAAAAAAAATGCTTCATGCACATCTACTCATGGTGATCCAGCTTTGTGCCAAATAAGATCTAAAAAGAAAAGCCAAATCAGCTATTGACAGAGATATGCAGGAGGAAGATACTCCTTTGGCTAGTCATAATTTTCTAAAATTTAGATATTGCAAGATTTAAAATAAGATCGGTTTTGGTGCCAGCAGCTAAGTGCTGGCTATTTGGTTAGTGAATACTTACCAACAGGAGGATTAATTAAAGATTAATTAATTGCACAATAACATTGAATGTAATTTAAAAAAATATGGACTGCCCAAGGGTTATGGTATGGACCAGGGAAACTGATATGGCCCGAGTCGAATACTGAAATGATAGTGAATATTTGACGAATGAACAGGATATTAAGAATATATTTTGATAGTGGACTAAAAACTAATCAGGAATTACTTTGTATGCGGTTATTTTTTGTTTGTTATTAAATATGTGTTGAAAATTAGTAATTTTTTTTCTGTCAGATGACACTGAAACTATTTCCCTATTATGGAATTAAGTATGGGAAAAGGCATAAATTTGATTTAAAGATAAGCAAAAAAAAACAATTGTGTTTGCATTCCTTTATCAAAGACATGATTTTCTTTCATTTATGTAAACACTGGATGAACTGATTGATTTAGTAAAAAAAGCTTCATTTATCTTGCATTTTCAAATTTATTATACATTTAATCCTTATCAATTATATAGTTTAAGTAGCAAAATATAAATGTAAGAAAACTGGTGATTTATCAACTTTATTTTAATTTTACTTGAAGTTTGAATGGAGAAGTAAATTCAGCTTAAACTTTGGACTTTGTTTGTCAGAATAAATGTAGTTTAAACTAGCTTAGAATTAAAATTTTATTTAGAGAATAAACTTAAAGTATTCTTATAAATTACAAAATTAATTAAATTTGAGAGTGATGAAAGTTTAATATTTCACTAAATCAGACTTTTCATGCAGTGTATCAATTTGTTCAAGAAGAGTTGAGAATAATGACGCAAAACCATCTGAAGTCATTAATAAGCTAAATTAGCAAAGTCTAAGATAAAAAAAATAGGATTAGAGAAAAGTAAAATGCTTGGACACAATCTACAATATACACTAAAGAATTTATTCAAGTTTGGTTGGAAAGTACCAACGTTTAAGGAGGAGGTGTGGATTATGGAGACCTACCCTTAGACTCCGAGAAACTAGCACTACAAAACACTAAAAGTCTGAACGGGCACTTTTCTACTGAAAGGAACTGAAAAGTACTTGACCAGTCCAAACTTGTCTGAAAATTACTAATTTAGTCTCGACCGAAGTCTGATTCAGTCTGAACCTGACTGAACCTGTCTCGACTAGTCTGATTCAGTCTGAGATTTACTGACCCTGTCTCCACTAGTCTGGACCAGTACTAAAAAATAACTAGATACCGAAGTTACTGCTAATTTATGTCCTGCATGTACGCATTTCGACAACTTATGTCTCATCAGTGCAGATAAAACCAAAAATTTTGAAGTCCAATAATCGAAAATCATGTTAAAGCTGATAAAGAACAAATAACCAAAAGGGTCAAAATAGAAAAGCCAAAATTCAGCTAAGGACAGAGCTATGCACGAGGAAGATACTCCTTAGTTTTAAACAAAATTTTGCAAAATTTAGATATTGCAAGTTTCAAAACAATCGGTTTTCTGTTCAGCACCGAAGTACTGACTACTGGGTTGGTGAATACCCTCGGGGACTAACAGTCCACTACCAGAGGCATCGGCCCAGTGGTAACAAATAGCTAAATACCGAAGTTACTGCTTATTTCATGTCCTGTATATGCGCATTTCGACAACTTATGTCTCATCAGTGCAGATAAAACCAAAACTTCGGAAGTCCAATAATCGAAAATCATGTTAAAGCTGATAGAGAACAAATAACCAAAAGGGTCAAAATAGAAAAGCCAAAATTCAGATAAGGACAGAGCTATGCACGAGGGAGATACTCCTTAGTTTTAAACAAAATTTTGCAAAATTTAGATATTGCAAGTTTCAATACAATCGGTTTTCTGGTCAGCACCGAAGTACTGACTACTGGGTTGGTGAATACCCTCGGGGACTAACAGTCCACCACCAGAGGCATCGACCCAGTGGTAACAAATAGCTAAATACCGAAGTTACTGCTTATTTTATGTCCTGTATATGCGCATTTCGACAACTTATGTCTCATCAGTGCAGATAAAACCAAAAATTCGGAAGTCCAATAATCGAAAATCATGTTAAAGCTGATAGAGAAAAAATAACCAAAAGGGTCAAAATAGAAAAGCCAAAATTCAGCTAAGGACAGAGCTATGCACGAGGGAGATACTCCTTAGTTTTAAACAAAATTTTGCAAAATTTAGATATTGCAAGTTTCAATACAATCGGTTTTCTGGTCAGCACCGAAGTACTGACTACTGGGTTGGTGAATACCCTCGGGGACTAACAGTCCACCACCAGAGGCATCGGCCCAGTGGTAACAAATAGCTAAATACCGAAGTTACTGCTTATTTTATGTCCTGTATATGCGCATTTCGACAACTTCTGTCTCATCAGTGCAGATAAAACCAAAAATTTGGAAGTCCAATAATCGAAAATCATGTTAAAGCAGATAGAGAACAAATAATCAGAAGAGTCAAAATCGTCAAAATAGAAAAGCCAAAATTCAGCTAAGGACAGAGCTATGCACGAGGGAAATAGATTTTAGTCTTTAACCAAATTTTTCAAAATTTAGATATTGCAAGTTTCAATACAATCGGTTTTCGGGTCAGCACCGAAGTACTGACTACTGGGTTGGTGAATACCCTCGGAGACTAACAGTCCACCAGCAGAGGCATCGACCAAGTGGTAAAATCTACACCTGTCTCAACCAATCTGATATTGTACTGAAAGGGTCTCGACCTGTCTCAACCAGTCTGAACTTGTACTGAAAGTTTCGACCTGACTTGACCAGTCTGATATAGTACTGAAGGAGTGCCGACCAGTCTGATTTCATACTGAAAGAATCTCGACATCTTTGAACATGTTTCGACCAGGCTGAATTTGTTCTGAAAAAGTCTTGACCTGTGTTACAAAAAAGAAAAAATTATTACAGGAGCCCAGCATTCTAAATCTAGCGACAATAAAACAAATACACTTTAAAGTGTTTTTCAAACTTCATTTTGCTAAATAAAGTGGATCTTCAGACATGTTAAAACACACTTATTAAAAGATCAAAGGTCTATATCTTAAATAACATAGATCCTCAGTTAATGCATCTAGATTTTTTTTTTACTAAAATTAAAATGATTCTTTTCTCAAAAATTAATATCAAATATATTCTCTTTTGATGTTGACACTATTCACAGGGTCTATCGGTTAGGCATTTATTTTACTCAGATACATGTTTACATGTGATAGTTATATAATCATAGAAAAAAAATTAATTTTCTCTGCAAAATGAAATATATATTCTTTTAAATAAACCAAAATCTATGCATTTATGCTCTTTATACATTTCAGGTATGGTGAACTTGTGCTTGAGAGAATTTCTCATATGGATGCACTGTCACACTTTCGAATTTTGGCATTCTATTTTTGTAATTTCAAGATGTGATCTGACCACCTGTTAAAATTGCCCACATCTCACTGATTTATACAGCCAAGTTTTCTCACAATCGACTTGATGAGTGCCCTGTGTTTGTCTATTTGTTGTGATTGTCCACCAGCTGGGGAAACTGGTACTTTTGTCGGGCAACGGATGACAGTGATTGTAAGAACACTTTGCCAGTTTACTTAATGTTTGTTGACAATCCCGCATCTATGGCCGGAATAAACATGGATGTGGCATTGCTCGACATCTAGCAATGAATTCTGCTCAAACCGGTGCTAGGGGCCGTCTTGAACTTACTATGAGGTATGGGCAAAGCTCATTGTTGAAGGCCTCATGGTGACTTCAAGATGAAGAACAACAATAAAAGCGTTGTTCCATTGCTTTTTACCATGTATTTATAGAGATTTTGTCTCATGTGCATTTACTCCATATCCCTTCATTGCTTATATAATTATTATTTTAGATAAATAAGAGAAAATATGAATCAATATAAAATGCACAAATTTGATTATTTGTATAGATAATATTTATGGTCTTTCCCACTACTTATTGTATTTTCGTTTGATTATTATTATTTTTTTCCTCTTCCACAAATGTTGTCTAACCGCTATGACCAATCATAACCAAAAATTGGTTCACATAACAAGCATTGGCCGTGCTCGACTCAGGTCAACCTGTGAACAGATTCTATTTTTAGTAACAGAGTTATCTCCCCGAATACGGTTTACCTTGTTATCATGTAAGCTCATAAATCGTAAACGATATCATAAATCTGAAGTGAGGGAAAATGTTGGATTCATCCTCGGGATGATTTTGATGAAATTTGGCTTCCAGATAGCTTTCATGGTCCTGATTACAAATCTGGGGTAATTTTTTTTCGTCCGCCGTTTTCGCAATGGCGGCCATGTGAAATTTTTTATCGCGATATCTCGGAATTATGAAAACATTATGTTGCACAAATACTCCTCTCATGAAGATCTTAAATTATGGTTGGCCAAATTTTTATTTCGTCGGCTATTTTCAAAATGGAGGCTATTTCAAATTCTGTTATCGCGATATCTCGGAAACGATAAAAGAAATTATGAAAACATTGTGTTGCAAAAATATTCCTCTCATTTTGATCTACAATTATGGCTGGCCAAAAAAAATCTTTCGTCGGCCATTTTCAAAATGACGGCTATTAGAAATTTTGCTACCGCGATATCTCAGAAACAATAAAAAATTTATGAAAACATTGTGTTGCAAAAATACTCCGCTCATTAGGATCTACATTTATGGCTGGCCAAATTTTTTTTTGTCGGCCATTTTTTAAAAATGGTGGCAATTTGAAATTTTGTTATCGCGATATTTTGGAAACGATAGAAAATTTATGAAAACATGGTGTAGCAAATATATTCCGCTCATTATAATTTACATAAAATCTTTCGTCTGCCATTTTTAAAATGGCGGCTATTTCAAATTTGTTTGCGCGATATCGGCAACAATAAAAGATTTATGAAAACATTGTGCAGAATTGCTCCTCCCATTAAGATCCCATTTATGGCTTGCTAAAATTTTTTTTCGTCGGCCATTTTCTAAATGGCGACAATTTGAAATTTTGTTATCGCGATATTTCGGAAACTATAAAAAATTTATGAAAACATTGTGCTGCAAAAAAAGGATCTACATTAATGGCTGGCCAAAATTTTTTTTTGTCAGCCATTTTTTAAAAATGGTGGCAATTTGAAATTTTGTTATCGCGATATTTTGGAAACGATAGAAAATTTATGAAAACATGATGTAGCAAAAATATTCCGCTCATTATGATTTACATAAAATCTTTCGTCTGTCATTTTTAAAATGGCGGTTATTTCAAATTTGTTTTCGCGATATCGGCAACAATAAAAGGTTTATGAAAACATTGTGCAGAATTGCTCCTCCCATTAAGATCCCATTTATGGCTTGCTAAAATTTTTTTTTCGTCGGCCATTTTCTAAATGGCGACAATTTGAAATTTTGTTATCGCGATATTTCGGAAACTATAAAAATATTATGAAAACATTGTGGTGCAAAAATGTTCCTCTCATTAAGATCTACATTTATGACTGGCCAAAAAATCTTCATCGGCCATTTTAAAATGGTAAGTATTTCAAATTTTGTTATCGCGGTATCGCGGAAACGATAAAAAAATTATGGAAACATTGTGTTGCTAAAAAAACTCTTCTCATTAGGATCTACATTTATGACTGGCCACTTTTTTTTTCGTCGGCCATTATCAAAATGGTGGCGATTTGAAATTTTGTTATCGCGATATTATAGAAACGATAAATAATTCATGAAAAAATTGTGTTGCAATAATACTCCTCTCATTAAGATCTACATCTATGGCTGGTCAAAAAAATCTTTCGTTGGCCATTTTTAAAATAGCGGCAATTTGAAATTTTGTTACCGCGATATTTCAGAAACGATAAATAATTTATGAAAACTTTGTGTTTCAAAAATACTGCTCTCATAAAGATCTACATTTGTGGGTGGCCAATTTTTTTATCGTCGGCCATTTTCAAAATGGCGGCTATTTGAAAGTTTGTTATCGCGATATCTCAGATACGAAAAAAGATTTATGAAAACATTGTTTTGCAAAAAAATTCCTCTCATTAAAATCTACATTTACGGCTGCCCATTTTCAAAATGTCAGCTTTTTGAAATTTTCCTATCACTCTATCTCGGAAGCGATGAAAAATTTATGAAAACATTGTGTTGCAAAAATACTACTCACATTAAGATCTACATGAATGGTTGGCCAATTTTTTTTTTCGGTCATTTTTTTAAATGGCGGTTATTTGAAATTTTGTTATCACGATATCTCGGAAACGATAAAAAAACTTATTAAAATTTTGTGTTGCAAAATTCAACCTCTCATTAAGATCTACATTTATGCCTAGCAAAAAAAAAAAATTCCGTCGGCCAATTTCAAAATGGCTGCCATTCAAAATTTTGTTATCGTGATCTCAGAAACGAAAAGAAATTTATGAAAACATTATGTTGCAAAAATACTTCGCTTATTAAAATCTTCGTTTCATTCAATTGAACGAAAACTGCGACAAACCGTTTTTGAGTTGTAGCCCTTGATGCGTTTCATGTTCTGGGAAAAACCTTGCAATTGTTCTCTGAAAAATTGTCGTTTTAATTTTAACATTTATTTCTTATATATTCTATAAATGGTTATGATTGCAAATTTCAAACTGAGTTGATTTTTATCACCAGTTACACCTTCAATTAACAAACAGGGGAGTGACATGGCCTCATGTAAGTTATAAATTGTGTGTTATATATATTAACATCTGTGTACCTCTACATCTATGAATATTACAACTACCTTAAATAGCATTTTTTTGGGAACCACATGTCTCATAACTGATCATGCTTATGATAAGTGGTACACAAATTAATTTGAATTGGAACTGATAATTTTGATTACATTGATAAAAAATCCATTTTCTAAAATTAAAAAAACCTTGCAAATTAAAAAAAAATAAAGAAGTTAAACAAAATTTGAACAAAGTAAAATCATATTCAACATGTCCAATAGATCTCTTATAAGTGTAATATGAAAGTTATTTTTTTCTTTCTATTTTCTTCTTTCGTTATTAGTATGTTTCCTGTAAATGTGCTTGCACTGATAAATGTAGTAAAAAACTATAGCTATATACAATATACAGTATATTATTTTTCTGTTCCTTATATGGTAATGCTAGCTGATATTGTCAATTTAGAATTTTTGATACTTTTTAAATAACAGTAATAAAAACATTTGACGAACATTTTGCGATCAAACGCATGAAGGGTTGATTTAAGAATTTAATTTTTAAACACTAAATTAATTAACTGACTCAAAGCATATATACGGGGTTTCCATGATCAAGACTCTTTAAGTACTATATGAGACTGGTCGAGACTTTCCAGTACAGGTGCAGGCTGGTCGAGACTCTTTCAGTACTATATCAGACTGGTGGAGACAGTTCGAGGTTTTCTAGTACAGATTAAGACTGGTCGAAACAGTTCGAAACTCTTTAAGTACAAGTTCAGACTGCTCGAGACAGATCGAGGAATTTTTCAGTACAGGTGCAGACTGGTTCAGTAAATTTCAGACTGATTCAGACTTTGGTCGAGACTACTTTAGTAATTTTCGGACTAGTCAAGTACTATTCAGTACTTTTCAGTACAAAAAGTGTCCGTTTCAGACCTTTAGTGTTTTGTAGTGTAGAATGTCAAAAGACAGCTGGAAAATCTCTAAAAATCAAAATAAAGGAAAAACAAAATGCAGGTTGCAATCTACAATAAAAATACCGAAACAATCATGCACGTTTGATTTAAAGAAGCCAGTCGTTTAGGATGAGTTTAGGGTAATACAGGCACACCCCTAAGATTCCAGTGCGCTTAAAAGACAAAGTCCAATGATGATATTAAAATCTTGAAAATGAAAACAAATAAAAGAGAAAAAGGAAACGTATGGTGTACATCTGTAGTATATGATATAAAATTCCTTCAGATTTGTTTGAAAAGTAGCGAGTCGTTTAGTAGGAGGGGGATAATGTTATTTTGGTGGAACACCAACAGACAGAAGGTCAAATGGACGGAGAGACAGATGGACGGACACAAGACGACTGATAGAAATCGTTCCTGCACTAGGTGCAGACTACAAAAAAATTAGACAAAACGTTATTATGAAGGATTGGTCAAAGAGGTTTTGCCGCTAATCTACCGGCTAGCTCAATGAGCCTATTCTGCTGGTAAAACAATGTTGCACTACGGCACAAAATCAAACTGAAAAGATAACAAAGGGTTTGGGTAAAGAATCGTCATGTAATTCAGTAGAGATCGGCAGGATAAACGAGAGGCCAGTAAATGATTACCTTCAGGTCATTGGTCGATATGTCGTCAGTGAACACTTACAATTGTCTGTTGAGTTACACATTAAACGGGATAAGAGACGATAATCTAATGAATTTCAACCAATATGTGTATGCGTTGCTGGAATTCTTAAGATTTACGTTTAACTGCTGGCCAACAAATGATTGAACTAGAATATTTTACTCCACTAAAAAATACCGAGGTTTCTGTAAATTTAGTTTCTGCATATGCGCATTTCGACAACTTATGTCTCATCAGTACAGATCAATCAAAACATTTGGAAATCAATGATCCCAAATCTGTGTAAAATGAACAGAAGAAAAATTGACTTCACCATGCACTCATGCCTTATTTGGGTTATGGTAATATCATTAAAATTGTTCTTTTAATGACCATTTGTTGTTTCTTTATTTTCACCTCATCATATACACATGGTCATAAAAATTGAGCATTCGTATTTTCTGAGCTAAAATGTGATTTTTGGAAGCATTATGCACAAAAGTGTGTGGATGAAGGTATCAGTTTCTGCTTTAAATATTGTTTTCTAACTAAAGTACAAAAGAATCTGATTCTACGACTCTGTAAGACCACTCCTTCAATCCGTTCTGAAACACACTTTTTGTGAAAATTGGACGTTTTATTAATCAAATATCGGGTGTACCAATATTTTCCAGAAATGACATTTTAGAAGCCTATCGTGTACGAGAATGATTTAAGTAATAATTTCAGTGATTTTTTAAAGGATAATTTGAATTTGCAATAATAAACAGCCAATATATATTTCAGTCATTCTCAACAAAGAATATTCCATATTTCAAGAGTATATTTGGTGGTGGATGATAACAGTTAGCGACCGACCGTGTGTAATGATTCTGTCTCATGTCCAAAATGTAGATGCAAAGATTAGGATCAAATCACTTTTGGAAGTGCTAAAATTGACAATATTTTTAAAATGTGTTTAAGAAAATGTTATTTAATACAAAGGAGTATATCCCGCTTGCATAGCTCTTTTAGCTTATTTTGGCTTTTCCATTTAGATTCAATTGGTCATTTGTTGTCTATCAGCTCAACAAATATATTGGTGTATGGATTTCCAAATGTTTTGATTCGATCTGCACTGAAGAGACATAAGTTGTCGAAATGGCAATATGAAGAATCTAAATAAAATCTATACGGAAATGTTGTTAAAAAATGCCAGAAACTTATTAAAAATCCAGCAAAAAACGGGACGTAACTTACATTCTTTACGCAATAGGAGATATTGACAGGATATTCTGCACGTGTCCGTTAAATTAGCTTTGGGATCCAGTGACCTGAGGATTTTACACACATACTGGCCTCTCACTGATACTGCCGAAGTCTACTGAAATACATGATGATTCTTTACCAAACCCATTGGGAGTTTTTAATTTGATTTTTCTTCCGTAGTGCGACAGTGTTTTACCTGCAGATTAGGCTCCTTGTGCTAGCCGGCAGTTTAGCGGCGAGTACTCCTTGACCATCTTTCAAAATTACGTTTTGTTCCCCCATTTTTCTTTTCTAGATTGTGGTCATGGAGTTAGAAGTCTCTCTGTATGGGTTTTATTCGTATCTTTATTATACTATACGGAAACGGGACAGAGAAAGGGGAGGTTTGGGTACCCATAAACCGGTTAACCCTACCGCTTGCTTTTGCTAGTGCCGTTACCAAGTCCGGCTGTCCCGAGTTCCTATCGTTGTTTACGTTTGTCTTTTGCATTTTTATTGTGAGTTTTTCTTGTGCAGTTCCTATTTACTTTGTGGCATGTGGCTATGTTTTTCGGCCATGGTAGGTGTTTCCTATTATCTTTTTTATTCTATATAATAAGGTAAAAAGAAATGACTCTTTTAGAATCCGTAAAAGCTGACGATATCAAATGGACTTGGAATCTGATGTTCGTACTTACGGCTTATTTTAAAGTACTGATCACGGTTGTATTATCTTATCAGGTATAACCTCTAAATTACTTGGCTAAATTTGCAGAACGATTCGTGATTACACAAGGTTATTTGCTAACATTTCGTGTTTCACCGACATTTTTTATTTATTATAAATTTTATGCTCTCAGTTTGGTTATTGCGATTTTTAGAATATTTCTTTTTTCACATTCTATCAATCAAATGCAAGTAGAATTAGGTCAATTCAATTTTTGTTAAACGCAATGGAATTTAAAAAAAAAACTTATGTAAGTTCCTGCTGTTTCTAAAACCAGCCATATTGATGATTTCCAACTAGCAACTTTTCCTGTTAAATAAACAGTGAAAGAAATTGGAGTTCATGGACATGATACAAAATCTCTACAAATATACTGTAAAGTCAAGGTCAAACAATAGAACAACGCTTTTATTATTGTTCTTCACCTTGAAGTCATTATGAGGCTTTCAGCAATGAGCTTTGCTTATACCTCATACTAAATGAGGGTAATTAAAAATTACCGAACAGAGTGGTCAAGAGCCGAAGTCCATGAGACAAAAAGACAAATCAGGAGGAAACCACCGGCAAAATTTGCGACCGCAAAAGTCATGACCTGGTACGGGCATTTCAAAAGAAATGGTGAGTTAAACCGGTTTTATGGCATGCCAAACTCAACCCTCTTCCATTGCAGTAGTGTCTGGTAGCAACTCAACAGCAATTTACATCTATTGGAATTTCATACACAGTTAAAAGAAATGATCATCCCAGTAATAAGTGAAACGACCACAAGCACCCGTTTGCCCGGAATCCATTGCCAAATGTCGAGTAACGGCACTTGCGTTTTGTTTTTGTTTTTCTTTTTGGGGTTTGTTTGTTTGTTTTTTTTTGTTTGTTTGTTTTTTTTTTTTGTTTTTTTTTTTGTTTTGTTTCGTTTTGTATTTTTGTTTTGNGGGGGGGGGGTCGATGAAAATTCATACTGTTAACTGTTAAATGATCTTACACACACTGTTTTTTTTTTCCTGACAAAAGTACTAGTGTCCAAATAAAAAATACTGAAGTTACTGTTCATTTATTTTCTGCATATGCGCATTGCCACATCTTATGTCTCATCAGTGCTGATCAAACAAAACATTTGGAATTCCATTGACCGAAAAACTTGCAAAAGCTGATAGAGAACAAATTACCAAAAGGATCTTAATAGATAGGTCAAAATTCAGCTATGGACAAAGTTATAAATGAGGGAGATACTCCTTAGTTTAAACAAAATTTTGTAAAATTTAGATATTGCAATAGAATCGGTTTTTGGGTCAGGACCAAAGTACTGACTACTGGCATGGTGAATACCCTCGGGTCCACCAGCAGAGGCAATAAATAACAAAATTCCGAAGTTGCTGTTAATTTAGTTATCAAAGCTAGTTATCAATTAAAAGATATAGACAAACATAATGCGCTCACCAAATCGACTGTAAGATAATTTTACTTTTAGATAATTTATAAAATAGTGAAGTGTTGGCACTCTAAATAGGATGGTCAAATATAAAATTAGGTTTACAAAAAGATGATAAAATGCCAAAATCTGGAAGTATGATAGTAAATCAGTATGAAAAATTCTCTCAAGAAGAAGTACTCCTGTCAACAAGTCCAATCTCTATGCAAATTAACGACAAATGTCTATATTTGTTTTGAGAGAACAGGTGATGCCTCCAACAGTCACTGCTATAGTTTTTAAAAAGTTTCAACTTTCTTAGGTTGAATAGGAAAGTCAGGTTATTTACAAAATACCCCAGTAACTGTGAACTAAGTATCTGCGTATGGCCATTTCGTTAACATTTGGTCTCGTTTTTCTTTGTTTAACAATTTCTTAGTAGTCAGTTCTACTTCTTAGGAAACTTATACATTGGAGTCTTACAAATAATATACCCCGTCAAAGAAAAAGAGAGGGAAAAACGACAGAAAAAAATCCTCATACACGACAGTTCAGATGAAACACATATAGACACAACATCATGAAAATGACAAAAAAACAACACAAAATAAAAAAAAATAAACAAGAACATCACAAAATCGAATATACTTTTCACTGTGTGAACTCCCCCAAAAATCGTGAGGTACTTCAAAAGATACTTAAACAATGCAGTGTCGCTCCTTCAACAACCTAAATATCATTTAAAATCAAATCTTGTCGTCAACATAGATTGGTGTCTGTGAATATTGATATGGCATTGACCTGGCTTAATTTAGTAACAGTGCGTGGTATGCCAGTTTTCAGTGGCGGACTTGTGTCTAGTTTTTTCATATAAAAAGAACAGAAAGCGAAATTATTTAGTATTCCTTGGAAGAGAATACACTAAACGTAACGGACATGAAGTGGCTAATACTCGCCTCTTGCCTTGGTACGTAAGGTTATACTATATAATTATTATGTATGTAATCTAGTTACATGTACTCTCAGAACGCCAATGATGAATGTGTTTGACACAATCAATCGCAATTGAAACTTACAAAAAGACACTTGAATACAGAACTGCCTGCCAGTTTTTCTAACTCTGTCTCCGTTAGTTTAGTAATATTTTCACGTGTATTATCCGTACACAGGATAAAGGTACAAAGACTGATTTTCCTTTAAATTTCAATGACGATTACCATAATGGTACGTGGATCCAGTTTATAGGTACTAAGTAGCTATACACTGGTACCCCGTACACTAATGTTAGATTTCGTTGAAATTTAAACGAAAAACCCGTCCTGGTACCTATATCCTGTGTATGGATGATGCCCGGTGATTTTAATCAAGTCAAGAGCTTTTGAATTGCTTAGAAGTGATTGACAACCTTTGTTAGCAGACATTTTTACTTAATTTGAAGTCTCCAAGTATTTGACCAGGATATGCTTAACTTTCCAAATCATTGGCTGCTATTTGGTTTTAATGGGAGGTTACAATATATTTGCTCTAGATGTGAATTGATTGTTTTTAATTTTCACCAAAAGTGATGTTTCTTTGCTTCTTATAATCATGTTTTTGTGAAAACTTTGTCTCATGTATATTTACTGCAAAATGTTAATAGAAAAAATGTCAAATAATCTCATCTGCTTAAACGATTAACAAAACGAATTGTAATGTTATTATTTTTTTTTTTCTTATTAAGACACATACATGTGTCCCCTTTAACATTTGACTTTTTATTTTATGCTTTTTTTATTTATCAATTTATTTTTATTTATTATAACGATACCATTTTGTTTAGTTATCATGATAATGAAATTGAAAATAATTACTTCCGGGAACTTTGTTTCTCATGAACGCAGGATTACTTGAGAGTCCGGACATTTTCCATCATATACGTCGCCTTGTGTATGATTTCTGTACGTTCTTTCAGTAAGGTTCAATTTGCACTTCCAACTAAGGGAGAGGTCTACAAAAATAATGAGAATCATCAACTCTCACTCGACCAATGAAATCCAAACGGAAGATTGGCAATTTACAAAAAAAGTAAACTACCAGTTTTACTAACCTGCATATAAAAAAGTAAAATCCAAGAAACGAAAAAAACAAGGAAGAAAAAAAAAACAAAATCAAAAACCACAAAAAAAAATCAAAAAGAAAAACACAAAAACAAATAACAAAAAAATAACACCCCCCCCCAAAAAAAAAAACAAAAACAAAAACAAAACAAAAAAACAAAAAAACAAAAAAACAAAAACAAAAAACAAAATACAAAAACAAAACAAAAACAAAAATAATAAAATAACCAAAAATAAAATAAAATAAAAACAAAACAAAAAAACTAATCAAACAAAAAGGAACACATACAAAAAACAAATTGGATAAGATCATCACCATACTGACTTCATGTAAGAAGCACTAAGTTCAAAGAGAATTAAGTAGGCCTGAAAAACAAATGGTAGCGACATTAAAAATATTCTTTAATCAGAATAAAAGTAGAGTAAACATGTAACAAATGTCATCAACAGACACTGGGAAATCATTATATTAGGGGTTCTGAATATTGCATAAAATAACGGCAATAGTATCTGGAGGGAGCAAGCAATGTGGTTATTATAGAAATCACAGGCCAGAGACATGACAAAACCGAAAATAAAGAAAAAAAAAACAATACAAACACATGAAATTTGAGAAAAAAACATTTGGAACTAAGGCATTTATATTGTGAACCCTCGGGAGTGATATTCAGTTTTTGGGACTGTGTTTGGTACATTAAAAAAATGACCTTTTAAACTATGTATTCAAGATATGACATTCGAATTTTCTTTATCCATGTACTAAGTCGTTCCCAATAAAAACATTCTCATGGCATATTTTTTTCTCTAGCGCTTTCATACGCAGCCTGTCACAACAATCATCAGTGTCAGGATGTATGTCGACATGATCATCACCACCAAAATACAACCGACGGAAATTGCGTCAATGGTCAGTGTGATTGTCCACATGGTTACACTCTGATCGTTGGAAAGTATGCTTTTTTTTAATATTAGAAAAAAAAAAAGATTTCGTCACTCTTATATGACGAGCCTAAACGTTTGTGTTTAAAGTAGCAATAATACGATGATATATTAATGATTGGTGCGTTAACCCTTTATCAAATTAAAGTGTTTATACCTAAAACTGTCGAAATTAAAGTTTTGTATAATGGTGCATATAAAATGGCCACCTTAAAATGAATTTGAAAATTTCAAATAAATGTCAAACAGTCAAATCAATATCATTTTCTATTATTCAGTGTAAGAAATGACGCCAAAAAAGACGTTGTGAACGTTTTTTGTTAAGTTCACGTCTCAACGGATTTACGTTGGAAACGAAGTTCATGCATACAATCTCAATTTAATCATAGAAAATTGCAAGTACGTTTTCAAATGTTTATTTTTAACTTAAGATTCTAATGGAACTGGAGTTCAATAGAAAAGCTACTGTAACACTAATTTCATTCACTTGGTATATAAAATTTATCGGTAATTTGCATGATTTCCTTTGATCTACAGAGACTACATGTAATATCCTCAGTATCACCGAACTGGACACTATCACGAAAATTTCAGGTCACTGTGAATTGCTATGCTGACGTCATAATTTGTACTATTTGTCGTGTTCATTGTCAAAATATTGCAATTAACAATAGATTAACTGTGCTAAAATAGAAATTTCATTTTTTTTAAATTAAAATGCAGTTTTATTTATCATTTCGTGAATTACCGATATAAGAAATATACGAAATTTTGTTTTTGATACGGACTTTATGACGACATAACGCATTAAGCTAGACCTAACGGGCTCACTTGATACTGGCCGTGATGAAGTCAGTATAAAAAACAAAATGTCCTATATTCAATATGTATTGACTGAAAGTATAAAGTACCAATAGTTAATGACATATCGGTCAAAATAACATTTTATAGACCGGCTGATCACCCCCCCCCAAGAACTATATGGACCTCTGCTTTACTGTATACTGAAATCTGCAATAAAGTGTATGGGTAAAAAAACGTGTTCAAAAGTAATAAGAAGTATTAAGTATTTCTAAATAAAAATAAAATGAATCAAATTTTAGGTGTTGTTATCTATGTTAAAATGTGCTTTCATGTCAGCTGGCATGTCAGTTAACTGCTAGTGGTCTCTTGTGATTTCATGTTTGTGTCCGTATATTTAGTTCTTTCGGTTTCATTTTTCACAGTTGACTCAGTCCTGTTGCCAACTGAATTTTACTGTTGTTACGATCGTTTTTTTATTTGTCACATTGGCTGTGGGGGGGAAGGTTTGGGCCCANATCTTTATAAGAATGTCTTGCTTTCAAAATATCATATTTGTTACTTGCAAAATAGATGTTCTAACCTTATGGTTTCAAGTGAGTAGAAATTTCCGTTTATATGGTATTCGGCGTGAGATGACCCATGTAAGAGCGCTGTATGCAACCTTGTTTTCTATCCGTAAATAACCAACCTTGAATGTTCATTTTTGTCATACAATAATCGTAAAATTGTCTTAACATCATGAAACACCTGACGTCACCATGTGAGGTACACTTAAATGTCAACGAAGTACAGGTTTCCTGATGTCGTATTTTACTGAAGAAATAGCTTCATGCATTCTATCAAAATCAAAGATCGGAGTATCTTTCACCAATGTAAGAAATTCTTCGTCTTATTATACTACTCATCAAAAGAAAAGTTACACAGTTACATAATAATATTTTACTTCCTTGTAGAAAAGCACTACTCATAGGCTAAATCTATTTTTTGCACATAAAAATTAAAATTATGCCAAAAAATGTCTGGTACAATTTCTGAACCATCTCCGGTCACGGTCAATGTCATTTTCCGGAACTCCTGTTCTCAAGACGTAAATTAATGAATATGTCCATTTTTTTTTACCAAACTCGCATATTTTCAAACCGACCGACTTCAAACCTCTGTTGCAATGTCTGTCATGAATTCCTCAGGCATATTTTTTCGTGTTCAGCGACCATTCTCGAAAGTGTTAAACGAATGTTTTGCGATCTTGACGATGCAACGTCTCACGGGGCTTACTGTATATGATGAACACGTTTGCTTTAGATAAATCAACAGTCTTTAGCCTGTCCTTCTTTTCACACAGCAATGAATTGTGACGACCAAAATCTAAATCAAAATCGACGACCTGACCGCGCTAAGTCATTTGTTTACTACGGAAGCATGGAGGGGGACATGTGATTTTTTTTTTCTTATCTCGTGGCCATGAGATACTATATCGTTCCCACGACATAGCTATGCCGTAGCCACGAGATACTATCTCGTTCCCAAGGCATATTAAGTCATGGACACGAGATAGCTTTGTCGTTCCCACGAGATACCATCTCGTTCCAACGACTTACTAAGTTATGGCCACGAGATAGCTAACTCGTTCCCACGAGATACTTTCTCGTGGCAACGACATAGCTATATCCTGGCCACGAGATACTATTTCGTTCCCATGACATACAAAGTCTAGGCCAGGAGATATTATGTCGCGGCCCTGAAATAGCTATGTCGTGGCCACGAGATACTAACTCGTTCCTAGGACATACTATGTCATGGCAACGAGATAATATCTCGTTCCCACGACATACTAAGTCGTTGTTGAAGGTCTCATGGTGTATAAGTACCTCGTGGCCACGACTTAGTTTATCGTTGGAACGAGTAAGCATCTCGTAGTCATGACTTAGTATGTCGTGGCAACGAGATAGCTGTCTCGTGGCCACGACTTAGTAAGTCGTGGGAACGAGATAGCCATCTCGTGGCCTCGACTTAGTATGTTGTGGGAACGAGATAGTAACTCGTGACCACGACATTTCTATCTCATGGCTATGACTTAGTATATCGTGGTCCCGAAAGTGTTATATATTTTACGAAAGGACATGGAGTAAATGAACATGAGACCATAACACATATGTTAACTCCAACTGCAATAATTTTTATAAGCTGTATGGCCATTTCGGAAATCAATTCCTCATCAGCAGCACTAGAACCCAAACAAAGAAAATCCATAATTTCAAAAGATATTTAAAATGCATAAAACCAAAC